>QZGG01001368.1:0-68056 GCA_006409495.1 Sedum album | reverse complement strand
GGAATAGAAGAATGTATGAGAATGTAGGAAGACATGAGGGTAGAGAGGTAGAGAAAATGGAATGTAGAGAAGGATGTATAAGAATGTTAAGGTGGACAAGGAACAAAGCAATGTGGGATATTAAATAAGGTTTAAGTTTGTTGTGTTTAGGAGTTAAAGTGAAGATGATGAGTTGGAAGTTGGAGAGATGGCCGATGGGTTTATAGAGAAATGGGGTTTGGAGGTCACGGGTGGTTCAACTGAGATGAATGCATGATGGAAGAGATAATGAAGTGAAAGGAGATCACAAGCAAAACAATGTGAGCCACAAGACAGGTATGTTTTTGCCAGCATTTTGTGATTGTTTTGCTAAATGTGTCTTCTTGCCAAACCTTTTTGAGGCTTTTTATTTTTTTGTGTTGGTGCTGTAACTGTTGGAGTTGCTACCCGTGAATGTCTGTGTATTTGTGTATGACTTTGGTCTGTGAGTATGTTTCAAGGGAGAGACAATGGAGTTGAATTGCATGAATTATAGTTGAGAGAACACGTTGTACTCATTTTCCCAAATTAAAACTTTGAACTATAAGGTTTTGTACAATCGTTGATTTGATATTAAGATTATAATTGATTAATCTTAATAAAGTTAAAGATTCGAAAACTGATCATTTTGAGCAAATTAATGAAGTTTGCATGAATGTGATTTACAAAGAAGATGAACGCTTAAGTACATACAAATTTTGAATTTAAATTCGTAAAATCACATCATATTTGTACATTGCATCTACTAATTCATTAATTGAATGACATGCGACAATTACTAATTCGGAATATAATCACATTTTACACTATTGGTGAATTAATGGATGAAATAAACAATTTGATATGATTTCACTTGTTAAAGAAATAAGTAAATTGGAAAATTAAATGAATCAAATTATGGTACAAAAAAAGGATCCGGATCCCGTACAGCCTACAGCCATATACAGCCAATATTCAAAATTTGAATTTTAAATTATAAACTTAAAATGACGTAGTTTAACTTGAAGTAATTTAAAACGACGTAGTTTTTCTAAAATCCAATTTCAAGGTTAATGAACCCTTTACAAAACGACCCAGTTTTGATTGATAGTGTTTAAAACTTCGTCGTTTTAAGTTTGACTGCAAAATGATGTAGGCAGCATGAGATCCTAATCCACAAAAAACTTATGTAATTTCAGTGTTCAAATTTTATTTTTTTAAAAAAATAAAAAATGGCTTATCGGTTTGGAGTGTTGCTACATCGCCCACCGCCCATTCGACCGACTCCTCCTCCAACTACAACAACCACCGCTTCTCATCGTCTGGCCTCAAAATCAGTCAAAGCTAGAAACAGTACTGCCAGCCTTCATCGCCGGGTAGTATTGGGAATTGGGGTATCGACGTTGGCTCAGCTTGCGAGTCTGAGTATGAGTGGCAGAAGCAATCCTGTGGGATTCAAGTCCTTTGTCGCTTCCGCAGCTCAAAAGGGTTCTTACCCTGTTGACCAAGTACTTCACAAATCCCAAGTTTTGATCTTTTTATTCTAGATTTTGAATTCCAATTGTATTTGTTTGTGTTAGGGTTTGCAGTGCTTATTTATCATGTTTATATTCAAATTGAATACCTTTTTAATGTCTCTTGAAATTATAGATACTGAAGAATGTGGAATGGCCAGAGAATTTCCCATTCAGGGAAGAGGATTTTCAGCGCTTTGACGAGTGAGTAAACATTTGGAAAATTCACAACTAGCGATTTTTGCGGTTCTTTAATTTTGGTTCTTTATTATGGTAGTGTACTAATGTTGTATGTGGTGACAGGACGCCAGATACTACATTTTATGAGTCTCCACGTTTTGTGACACATATTGATGATCCGGCCATTGCTGCGCTTACGAGATACTATTCGAAGGTTTTTCCTCCTAGTAACACTCCGGGTGTCAGCATGCTTGATATGTGCAGCAGTTGGGTAAAGAATTAAGATACATTGAGTCAGACTTCCAACTGTTGAGTTTCTTTTTGGCTTTCACGGAGACAAAACAATAAACAGATCTTTTCGTGATGGTTTGTTTAGGTAAGTCATTTTCCTGCTGGATACAAGCAGGAGCGCATAGTTGGTATGGGCTTGAATAAACAAGAGCTCGAGCGAAATCCAGTAAGATTATAGTCTGTTGCTCATCATGTGGAATTTCACATGTGCATTAATATGAATTTGAGAGGTTTGATTTATTCAGTGATTTCCCTTCTTTTCAGGTTCTAACTGAGTTCATTGTGCAAGACTTGAATGTGGACCCTAAACTTCCATTCGAAGATAATTCATTTGACGTGATTACTAATGTGGTACGGGAGGGGGTTTTGGTTTTACAACACAAATGATCATGTAGCATATTGTTGAGTTGGATATTAAGATTATCGTTTGGACAAAGTCGCACTTATTAATTTCAGACAAAGCAAACTATACATACAAAGATCATTAATACAAGAAGTCTGTTCAGTCTTCAGATGAAAGTTGTGCTTGATTTGAGCTTTGTCATTGCAGGTGAGTGTTGATTACTTGACAAAACCGCTTGAGGTTTTTAAGGAAATGGCTCGCATACTAAAGCCTGGTGGTCTTGCCATAATGAGGTGAAAGTCTTTTCTTTTACTTAATAACCCATAAGTGAAGATTCCTTCTACTGTATGCGGCTCAAAAATAGGCCATTGTCTAAATAAGTTGAGTGCTTTTCACCAGCTTCTCAAACCGATGCTTTTTCACCAAAGCCATATCAATTTGGACATCAACAAGTGATGCAGACCATATTATGATAGTCGGAAGTTACTTCCATTATGCAGGAGGTTTCGAGCCTCCTGAGGTAATTTATTTGACGGTCATTAATCCTTTCAACTCTTTGCAAGGTATCAGTGCCTTATTTCCACTCTCTTCCATATGCAGGCTGTGGACATTTCACCCAACCCTGGACGCTCGGACCCAATGTACATTGTATATTCTAGAAAGCTTTTGGATGCCTGAATGTAAGTGTCAGAATATTTTCTCCAAGTCGGTGACCAATTGTTGCACTGAGCCTTATTGTAGGTAATTAAATATGCTACCCCTGAATAAATGCGTTTTGCTGTATGATCTGGAAAATTAGTGTGCTATACAAGTACATTTCACAATTTCGAAACAAATAGTGTAATGTGGACATTTCAAAGACAATATTATGAGCAAATATTATTAAATAAAACTGCTTGTTTTTATTCAAATGTGAATTTTAAGTGCACATGTTGAGAACAGGATGGTAAAGTCAAGCAAGCATAGGCAATAGCGTGGGAATACCGGAAGTCGTTCGCTAACTAGAAATTAGAATATGTCAGAGAGAGTGGGCAGCTTGATCTCGCCTTTGCTAGATATAGGGATAGTGAACTTCCCAATAACAGGAAGGTCAATCACAAGTCCAAGTTCGAGCTCATAATCAATGTCCCAGTCAGAACCAATATCCTTACCAAGGCTCAACAACACGTTATGTGGCACCCTCAACGGAACAACCAGATTAGTCTTATCCTCAGCCTTCAAGGATCCTGGATCTGCCATGGTCCCTGATGCAATGACTCTGCAAAAATGCCAACCTGTAAGTCTAGCTCTAGCTTTACATTATTATTAAGTTTGGCATATCCAACATAATACTATTTCATATGATACAGTACCTGCCGCCGCTTTTGAAAAGAAAGGTGATTTCGCATATGGGGATGGAATGGGAGTAGGGATTTTGGACGATGACCTTGGCTTCATAGGTGACACCATCGCTTGTCAACCCCTCGAGGTCGACGTCCTCTATGTCAGCCTCAGGTTTTGGGACATCTGTAACCTTTTCTGCTACGAAGTTCTTTGCTTTCTCCATGAAGTTTCGCCATTTCTTGTTCCTTTACCTTAACGGATAAAGTGTTTGTTTTGACAGAATGAGAGATGTTGAGAAGTCTTTATAGATCAACATTTTTTCTACGTGGAAGATATTTTTTATATTCAATCAACAAGTTTATTAGACAATTTTAAATGATAAGATTGCAGATCAAAGGTTTGTATTAGAAAGCCGACATACAAATAATTAAAGAAAACCGCGTCCGATGCACGCATGTATTTATACGTTAAATGTCGACGCTGTGGGGACATGCGAAAAGCTACCGACGTCTAACGTGCTTTGTTGCGGATCTATATGGATAATATTTAGTTGAAAGAAGGCCTTTCCACCCACCAGTCCAAGTTTCCGTATTATACCAAAACACAACAGTCAGTCTTCTATTCCACATTTTTGCATATCGGAATGAAATGGAACAACAAGATCTTGAGAAACAGTCAAAACGATGTTACGGTAAAAATAAGCAAAATCATCTCAGTGCACAAACCACTATGTCTGCAAAATTGAAATCATACATTACTATTAGACGAATGGAGAAATACCCCAATACAGATTTGCAGGTCCACCGACTTCGATGAGCATACAATATGAACATGGCAGCGCTTCCGGCTTCTTTTTCAGTTGTCTTTTGTTGGCTTATCTTATTATGTGTAATGAATTTACCGAACAAGAAATCCACTAGGTGAAGCTAATGATCTCAATCGTACCTGGATAAGATGGTCAGTCAGACATATCATCTTCAGCTCCACTGTACTGATCCATCTCATGGTCCATTTTTTGGTCTTCATCCATGTCATGCTCATCATCTGACCTGTATAATCTACCTCTAATTCTCGAGCTTGAACCACCTTTTGAACCCCCTCCTACATCCTTGAGCTCACTAGCAAAAACTTCAGATCTTTGCCGCACTGTGACACTGCCAGGTACTGGAAACTGTTCAGCATCGTCGGTCCTCCCGTCTCTCGCTTTCTTTTTGCCCAACGTCAGCTTAGTCGGTAAAGGCTGCATGTATCCAGTGAATAATAAAGAAAAACTACATGCCACAAACATATTTATGCAAATCAAAATTAGCATGAATCAGTACCAAGTATCGAGCTTCATCTTCGTCAAAAGCCACTAGATAGGTTGTAGGGTCCTCAGCATCTTCACCTCGAATCTAAAATTCAGATATTTCCAATATAAGTAAATAAATAGCACCCAAACTTATGGTGGTTAACGTATCAACAGTAAATAAAAGATCATCATCGCACTTACATTCCAGCTATACTCCCGAACCCATGTATACGCCATTTCTTCTTGTTCGTCAAGCATGTCTTTGGATAACTAGCAATTTCAAAAGAAATAAAAAAATAGTCATAAATCATGATGAGAAGCATGAACAAACAGAACTGAAGTGAACAACAGAGATCACTCAAGATAACCTCATCTGGCTGAGGCACCATGTATGCTATAAACTTCTCTGGATCTTGTTTAGATGGGTCAGATCCCTTGGACACAAAGCTTTTCATGATAGCCTGTTTAATTGGAAAAACACAATATTGAATACGAAGCCGGTATGTGATATGCCATTAACAAAAATACAGCCCGTGACATATTTCCATGAAAATCAAATTACGCGTGACAGTCTGGTCAAACAATATTACGATTCTAGTATTCTACAACTCCACATTTTCACAAACTATATTTGATCCCTTTACAACAGATACTAAATAAGATATTTTCCAACAAAACAGTAGATTTGTAGAACATTGTAGCGATGACCACAACAATTATTCTGTGCATTCAAAAACTGAACATGCTACATATACCCCAAAAGAAAATAAACACCGTGAGGGCACAAATGTGACACATGGTAAATCCAACAGGGGCAGCATATTCTCAACCAAAAATCGGAAACATAATCTCCTGTACTGAAGGATGAAATTGAAATTCATCACTAGCAATCCTCTTTAGAGATATCACCTCACACATCTAGCCATCTAGGCTTCAATGATCTCAGATGAAGAGGGCTTAAAGTGTAATTTATGCTTAGTGATATGGCATAAAACTTTAATTTTCCTACATTATCTGTATCCTTAGGTGATTGACGAGTAAACAAGAAAAGTGATCACACACATATATATATATCAATATATAATCCAAAAAACTCACTCGTGATTCTTGGGCGTCACGAATTGAACTGTCCAGTTTGCTGAACGCATCTGAATCAGCAGTGGGAGCACTGTCAAACGCCGCAATGACAAATTGGTCATTGTACCTATAAACGGAAAAAAGAATGAATCAGTTACAGCCCTAAATGGACTACTACTGGCATTTTATTAATAATGACAATCTCATAGAAGCAACTCAGAGGCCAAGGTTACCATTTTCAAGTTTTCCGTTAATTACGATTTTGTACAATGCAAACCTATATAAACTTCAAGCAAGCCAGTGGAGTATTACTCAGATCTTTAGAGTGAAAAGATTTTCTCCTGGTACAATATCATGATTCACTCTTTTCCAGATATTTACAGTATCAAAAACTTGAAAGAGCTAGGAAAATTCTATCAACTTTGAAAAGCTGCACATAGTAAATGCCTATATAATATCACCGCATTTCAAGTTGGAAAATTTACTGTCACATTTTAAAAGTAAGATTATGAACGTATAACATGATCAGCAATGTATCATTAGCAATATAACAATTGCAATTTAATGCTTTTGCTAGAAGTGAACTGTAAGAGATAGTACAACGGATGATGATCAGAATATAAAAAGGACGATACCTATCAAAATCAGGAAATAATGGGAGGATCTCGACAGCTTGCAGATGCGGTTTAGTTTGGTGAACAGGACGTGATTTGGCGGCTTTGAATGATGCCTCAATGTCTTGGATTTTCCTTTCCCTAAGTCAAGACATATAAATTAGATGAAAAATATTACGAGATAGTTAATAATCAAAATAAATTGTATCTCAAAACTGAACAAGACAAACCTGGTAGCCAAATTGTCTAGGATATTCTTCCCTCCTCTTCTCTCCCTCATTTCTTTGGCTTGCTTCTCAGTCAAGGACTGCAGAACATTCCATAACCCGTAAATTAAATAATACATATTGACGAAATATCTGCATCATGTTTCAGTTTTCACCTGTTTTGCAGCATCATTATTAAGAGGAGATATGTACTGAGTCTTGACTAGCCAAGAAAGACCCTTATCTGTGGGTCTTTCTTTTTTTCTGATACCATCAAACTTGATAGGAGTCACCTCCTCATCGTCACGCAGCAATTCCTCGTCTTCTGGATCCATTGGAGGTTGGTGTCTGGGAGGACTAGTTTAACAAATGATCAAAAGTATCAGAAGGTGATACTTCATTCCAGAGGGGCGAGTTTTAATGAAGGCAACTGACAAGTGAATTAGTATTACTTGTATATGCTCAAGTCAAGTAGGTCCAGAGGTATCCCTAGATCTCCATCCACATGTAACTCGGGCTTGAAAGTCTTCTCTAATGAAGTGATAGCGTATTTTGTAAATCTGAAACAAATATTTGGAGAACAGCAAAAGCAGTATAAATGAAGTTTTTATTACAAATCAGCATCAGGAACATTAACTATGCAAACCAAAAGATTATGATCAAATATAAAACCTTCAAATGGAAGGTAGGATAACCTAAAAGCAACAACAGTTTAACAACTTTGAATAAGAATATCTGACTTAAATTCCAGAAGAAGCTCTGTTCAGAAAAAACTCTTATCAAAACATTGACACTACAATCATGCATAATAGCAAAACTATTATGCATTCAATAAAGGATACCATGTTTGTTTATGAGTCAAATTATTGCCTTAAAAATTCGATGAAATGAATTCAGCAGGTTAAACTTTGCAAAAAACAAGATATTACATCAGCAGGTTGAGTTTACGTACCGGTCACTATCTTTGGGCAAGGCCATAAGTTTGATTTGGGAACTTGCATCAGGGAGTTCATTTCGGAACCTAACAAAATAAAAGGAGCAATAAGAAAAATCATAATTACATAAACTGAGACGGGCAGCTTAACGGGACTATGTTGATGAAGAAGTTCTTCTTCATTGTCAATAAGCGATAGAGCCTAAACGTTAAGACAAGGAACTGATAACAATAAATAAAGCATAAAATATTATGAATGTGATAAGAAAGACATAGGTAGCAGAGCAAAAAAAATAGGACTTACATCTTATTTTTCTTTCAATAAAGTACACAAGTTTCAATATTTTAATATAATGTACTATAATGTTTATGAGGCCTGCAGTTTTCTGGTTACCTGAGAAGTTATACAGACACTACATAAAAGGAAGTGCAGTTTCATAGGCAAAAACAGAATTGAGGCGAAAGTAGGTTTCGCAATTGTAAATACGTAGGCATTGTCAAGTAGCGTGAAAGGATTAGTCCAGACACTTTTAATCCAAACTATTCCTCCAGGGTAGGAAAAAATCTACAAGATTGTGTCAGACCGATATGGATGATACAATACGTAAAAAAGGGTTATTACTCACTTCATCTTGCACAAGAATGTAGTAGGCTTCTTCAACTTATTTTCACCCCGATCACCGGTGAGTAGCGGATTGGTCTTCACTTGCGAACCAACTATCGAGCCAGCAGCCTTCGATCCAGCCAAGGACAATGCATGATGACTCTTATGTGGTTCCTTAACCTTACCGTCTTGCCTCATCTTCTCCATTTCCCTCTTTTTCCTAATGGCCCTCTGCTCCTCCGTCTCCGACCTACTTTTACCAACAGGCACAGGCGGCTTGTGCTGATGTCTCCTAACATTGTTGTTATCCGTAGGCGGTGGAGGCGGGGGAGGGGAAGACGGAAGTGGCGGAGGGGCGGAGGATGAAGGAGGAGGTGGTGGAGGTGGAGCGAACTGAGAATACTGATAATACCCTTGCTGAGGTGGAGGTGGGGGCTGAGGCGGGTAGTTTGAATCCGGCGGAGGGGGAGGGTACGAAGCGTAGTGATGCGGCGGCGGTGGAGGAGGCGGAGCATAATGATTGTGAGGAGCAGTGGAAGGAGGATTGGGCGGACCAGGCGGAGGTGGTTGCGGCTGAGTCGGAGGGTATTGATTTGGGAACGGAGGGTACTGACCGAATGAAGCCATGGATTTGATTTGAAATTGTTCGGGCAGCAAAAAAAACCCTAGAAATAGAAGAGGCTGTTGCTGCTGCCCGCTACCCTAAATCTGAAGAGTTCCACTCGAGAGAGAGGGATTTGGATTCGGAGTTGATCGGAACTCAACTCGCTGATTAGTTGTTAGACGGCTTTTGGATTTGCGATGCTACTGCGGAATGCCCCAATTCCACCTTTAGCCATCGGCTTATTGCTTTTTCTTATTTTTTAATTTTTTTGGTCTAATTCCTCTGTTCCCAATTCAGCATGCTGTTCATATGGGATCGATCGATATTGGGTTAAATGCATAAGTGAGTTTTATGGAGAAAAAAATACAATATCATTTTTATACATATTTTTGAATCAAATGCTAAATTAAAAATAGTGAAATCAAATAAAAATGATCTTTTTTGATCAATTTTTAAAAAGTTTTAAAAATAAAAATTATTATTATTAATGAATCGATAACTTTTAATATTTAATTTGATTAATCTAATGATTAAAATTGAAAATAATTACTAATTAGTTGAAAATTGTATTAACAAAGAAAGACGACCATTTAGAAATTCGCGATTCTCAATATCATTTCTGCGTAAATTAAAATCTAATATAATGTCTATGGTACGAGAAAATACACATGTCATTATATTAAAACAATTTTGCCAATAGTACAACTCGACGACGACGACTAAGTCAGTCTCCATAATTTTATACAACATGATTGGATCATTCTACCAAACCGTTGTTGCACACCACGTTGACCCCAACTCCAATCCTGCGACCTCAACTTTTGCTCAATCGAACTTTTCTCATAGTTTTCAAAAACCTTAAACTCTCTTAATTAAACTTTTCCAATCAATGACGCCAAATCTTGAGTGCCGGATGTACGAAGCCAAGTTTCCGGAAGTCGACATGGTAGTAATGATACAAGTCAACGAAATAGCAGACATGGGTGTTAACGTATCGTTATTAGAGTACAACAACATCAAAGGCTTTATTTTCTTCTCCGAGCTTTCGAAAGGTTCGCCATTTTTTATGGCTAGAAATCAAAATTTGATTAAGCTTGGGAAGATCGACCCTGCCGTGGTCCATATGGTCGATAAAAATGGAGTTTTTTTTGATTTGAGTAAGAAAAGAGTTTCTATAAACGACAGTCGGACTTGTGTGGAAAGGTATGATAAGAGTAGGATTGTGCATTCTATTATGCGCCGTGTCGCCGAGTCTTTAGGGATCGATTTGGAGGTAAGGAAACTAAAGTATTTATGACTCTGATGTATTGGTTTTTTACAGCTCGGCACAGTTTGAATGTGTACTGAATTTAAGCTGGTTTGAATATCAGGAGTTGTATATCAACTTTGGCTGGCCGCTGTACCGGAAATACGGCCATGCGTTCGAGGTATGTTTGCAAGGATGTTTACTGTTTTTTCATCTTTAGTGTTGTGATTATTGACCAATGTGATATTCTTTTATAGGCATTTAAGTTGATTTTAGCAGACCCTGACTCTGTTCTCGACTCATTGACTCGTGAACTTAAAGAGATCGGAACCGATGGACACGAGGTATGTACGTAGTAGTTAAAGTTAAAGAGTTCTCGACATACTTATTTGTAATGTTTTTCCGACAGGCAACTAAGGTTGTCCCTGCCTTGTCTGAGGAAGGGAAAGAAGCTTTAGTGAAGCAAATAAGGAATAAAATGACCCCTGAACCCTTGAAATTTAGGGCCTACATTCAAATGAAATGTTTCGAGTTTGACGGCGTTCTCCACATTAAGGTATTTTTGTTAGTAATTTTTGAACACATCCATAATCATATTCGATGGTGCAATTGACATTCTTATATTATTGTTTCAGGAGGCAATGAGGAAAGCTGAAGCTGCTGGGAATGCAGACTGTCCTGTGAAGATCAAGCTGGTGGTAGCTCCACTCTATGTTCTTACCGCAGATACTCCATATAAGGTACTTGTACACTTGTCCTTCAAGTAGTGAATTAGCATTACGCATTTTGCTTGATTTCGACTCCCAGTTTTACGCCTTTTACCCGTTGCTAGGCACAAGGGATAGCAATCCTCTGGAAGGCGATAACTGCCTGCAAAGAAGAAATCGAGCAACACAAAGGTCAACTTAATGTTAAGTTACTAGAGCAGTAAGTTTTCAGTCCACAATTTGTAATGTGCTTAACAGGGGAAAGCCCCAGCCGCAATAAGTCTACAAAAAACCTAAGCAAATAAATGCTCCAACAGGGGAAAGCCAATAAGCAGTGTGCTTAAGAAACAGAAGTGTAAAAACAAACCTGATTGTGACAGAAGAGCACTAAGTAAAAGACAAGCTTAAGAATCCGATACTTCTTCTCGCCATTCAGTGTTTGAAAAACTCAGTTACATCAACTAGATGCTGAGATAAAAACACTGTGTGATCAGTGGATAACTAATTAAGTAGAATTTTGTCACTTGAATTCATTTAAAGCATGCAGTCTGTCCTGGCCGGAAGTCGCCTGAAGAAGTTTAGGGGCACGGAAGGGAGTTTGTTACGGAACCTGGGATGGCGAAGGGTGTAGAACCCAGCAAGGATAGCAATAACCTGGAATGGAGTGACATATAGAACTACTGCAGCAATTAAACAGAAGATGACAAAAATGGCTGTAGCTCGAGGGTCTCGCCAGCTTAGAAGAGACTGCAGCCTTTCTCCCTGAGTTGCCATATCGCCGACTACAGTTTGGATCCTACCCTATGCTCAGTCGATCATATCTCATTCTTACTATATCTGGAGGGCGGGAGGTTGGGAATGTGTCGAATTCTTCATCAAGTTCATCTGGATGTGCTGAATCAGCATGGGATAGTCGAGTGTCCATGAAAGGAGGGTTCCTTGGCCGCCATCGGAAGTACCAAACTCCAATCAGGAACAGATATAGAAAAACTGTCGGCAAAATAAGCTCCGGGTAGAGCACTAGTATCACGTACAAGATGTGTATCAAAACTGTCGTGATGGGGTTCTTCCAATTGCATATCTGATCAAACCATTTTGCAACTGCAATTAGGCCACTGAGCACTCCCATGATACGGAAAAAATTTGCTTTGCTTCTCCTCATACTCCACATATGCGAGCCTACATCCAGCATATACTCGACAACCTCTTTCCTCAATGGTGGCTCAGCTCGACTAAGCCTCATGGAAACTATCTGTATAGCCTGGTATCTCAAGCTATCGAGCTGACTAACAGTCAAAGGATGGATGTAATGCATTTTTGGCAAAAGAGGAAGTGAGTACATGTGCATCATGTTCAGTAACGACGAGCAAGTGAACCTAACGGCCAAGTGGATCTCTCCCATTTTCTTCACGCCAGTTGGATGCAAAACAAGAAGCGGATATGAATGAGTGTAAACTCTGTCTGTTTCCAGAGTAGAGAGACGGATTCTTACTTTACCGATTTTCTGATCCCTTGAACCCCCACCATTCTTGTCACCCCCCTGCAAATGACAGTTATCAAAAACTCCAATTGTTATGACAGTGCATGGATCGAAAACCTCCCAGGTGTATTGCTCATTCCACTTTGGCATGAAGCTGTCAAGAATCGTCCTTGTCCTGATCCACTTTTGCCCATATTTAGCAACACAATAAGCATCTGTTGTCCCGCGACCTTCTTTGTTTTTCATCGGCATGAGCCCCGTGGCATTTAGAAATCCCACTTCAAGGACGCCAATGCTAGGCTTCCACAGCTGCTTAGCAGTTGGCCTGAGATCGCTACTATAGTGTGTCGACTCATCCAGAACATGATAACCACCTTCCAAGCAAATGCGCATATGAATCCTACTCGCAAACTTAGTTTCTTTCTTTTTCTCACCATCCACCACAACATGTTTCTCAAGGTTAAACCATCTTGTATTCAGCTCTTTATGGTCTAGTCTCCTGTCAACATATTGTAATGGAATCGCGCATTTTCCAAGAGATTCGTCCTGATTTGGACCAACTCTATCTTCCACACTCAAAATCAAAGGTTCCTCAAATGGCTCAGCTGCCACGAACATCAGATCCTCATTCCACATAGGATTAACAGTCCTGCTTTGAGATATTCGTGTCCGCAACACCTGGTTTCCAAGGTTTGCTTTAACATAAACTTCTGGAAGTCTTCCCTTATCAGATGGCTGCAGATCCTGCGCCTCAATCACATTTACTCTGAGATACCACAACTTCGGAGATAAATAAACCTTTGACCCAATATTAGCAAGCCCATCAGCGCCACTAACATTAGCTGCATCAGAATGCCATGCTTCAGGAAATGCTTCATCAGCTTGAGTCCCCATCCACACTGCTAACATAAGTTCACCTTTAACCTTATATCCTTTCCTATCTTCTAGCGGATACCACTGTGGAGCAAGAGGACTATCCGGCGGAACACGCTTCGGTACCTCATTCAAATCAAACAAAACCCTCCCCATAAAATCATCCTTAACAAATTCCTTATCCTTCACAATAACTTCAAGCACCGAAGCCTGAAGATGTTCCTTCGAAAAAGCAAAAACCTGATTCCACTCTGGATTCACATTCTTCTCAAAATGCCTAGTCGTCCCCTTGTAATTCCCCAGCCTGACTTCCACATAAGGATCACAACTACCCGTCATCATATCCTTCCAGGCAAGTCCTTCGCTTTAACAACACGAACAAACAGATACTCCATCTGCTCTACTAAGTCATATGTGGTGGTGAACTTGTCCCCAGTCATTTTCTTCCCACCAATAAGCGGATTCGTCTCCTTCAAGGAGAAGTCCTCTGGCGGTGGCTTCTGCATCATTTTCAGGGCCAATTTAATAACAACAATTTTCCAAATCAAGAAGGGTCCTGCCATAAGAAAAACATCAAATTAACAACAGCAACAAACAATTCATACATGCGAAAATATTGTTGAACAAATATTAAGTCAGCCAATTCCGGCAAACCATGTTATAGGTATTTAATGCTTAACTTAAAGAGAAGTTAGGATATCTGGAGCATTTAAACTTCACAAAATCAGCAGAAAAAGCATGAAGTGAAAACAGGAAAACAACACCATAAGCATGAGATCTTACAAAAACACAAACCTAGGACGGTGAAAACTCAGTCAACTTGTCGGATTCAAAATCCGAGCTTAATCTTATCAATAAAAAATGTCAAATAGTAATAAGTTGGTAGTGGAATATTCAAGAACCTGTGAGATGAAAATGAAACCCTAAATCGGGACCGAACACAAAATGACGGTTAGTTGTATTTAATATATAATTAATAAATAAAATAAGCGCGAAGTTTCTAGGGTTCTCTTCTCCATAGATTCAGGTTTACGAGAACAGGAAAAAGTAACGAAGTTGACGGGACGAGAGAGCTTTTGAGGATTTTATGTTGTCGTGTTTCTCTACATTTTTTCTGCGACAAAAACCGGATGAGATGCGAATGGAAATTTATTTAATAATATTAGTTAATGAACGAGATTAAATACTACTTTAGAGTAACGTTCCTAAGGGGTGGATCCAACGGCTGGAAAAAAACGTGCATTTTGCTAAGCGCACGACACGTGGCGTTTGAGATGCATTTGCAAATATGCAAAATGGGAGGAAGGGGTAAAACAGGGAATGTGCATCTTGTGCACTCTGACAACTTTTGCAGACTGATTTAATTGATGGTAAGAGACAAAGTTCATTTCCTGTTGAGAGGAATTGAATGTTGCATTTTCAAAATTTGAAACTATTTTCGACATTGACGGAGAGATTTTAAGACGATTTTGACAAGTAGATCAACAGCGAAGGCGACCGAGTTATGTCAACAGAATCGGCGGATGGTAAGTGAGCTGGGTTTATGAGCGGAATGTTTCTTTCACTTAAACTCTTCAGATTGCAAACTATATGCATATGGGATAAAAGTATGGGTAATATGCATAAATACACAAACTATATGCACAAAACCTTAACCTGCAATATCAGACATACAGCAAAACAACAACACTAAACCTGCAGTATCATATCCAATACAAATTACAATCGACCTGCAGTACAATATTGACGCGACGTCGAAGCGGAAGAGAGAGAATGATAGAGGAGTACAATGTGTGAGGAATGACGAAACTACTCCTGATGCAACAGAAGTTGTGACATACATTATTTACACGTGGAAATCCGAGATTGAAAGATTAATTGGGATCGGACGGCTGGACAGGGGGTCTCAGGTTCGCAAAGGCAAACCTGGGTTGCAAATGAGCTGTTCTCTACTACTTCATACTCGCCATTTGATTGTCCAATAGTATGAAATAAATGATTTTTAAGGTAAAAATAGATATGAAATATGTGATTGAAAATAAATAATTAAGAAATTTATAAATAAAAATAGAATATTTGGTTGATGTCGAAGAAAAGTACATAAAATAAAGACATTCAAAATAAAAAATGGACAAATATTAAAAGACCGAAGATATGATTTATGTGTCTGCGTTGTCTACTGCACTAGTGTACTTTTGAGTCGTCGGTATTCCCACGTGCCAGATTATGTTTTTGTATTATGCCATATCAGATCGTTACGTGTGCAAGTTCGTACTCAAGGATTGTCTCACTGCTCTCTAGATTCTATGTTAATGTTAAAGTGAAATCATAATTTATAGGAATTCCGTTGCTATAATTTCGAAATCATCTAATCATGAATCATGATTTACTGGAACAACAATTATCATTAAGCACTTCGAACTCTCTATTACATATCCTCTAATTAAGGATTTACATACGAAATGCTTCAACCAACAGGTCATTACCATGTTGGCAACTTTACACAAAGTTAAACATTAAGATATTGGAAACACATCGGATAAATGCAGCAAATAATTGTTGCGAGTCGGAACACATAATATTACCATTTTCAATCAAAATTACTTATGTAATAATATAAAATATTTAAAAATGTTTTGATACTCATAACAAATAGCACAGATCTAAACTCATCGTTTATAAGTACCTACGTTCAACAAATATTTAAGGGGAAACATATGCAACTTCATGTCAGCAGTCACATTTTGTGATCCGTCGATGTTCCTACTTAATTAAGCAATTAAGATTAACGTTTGCCATTTATTTGGATATGAATATTGAATTCTCAAATCAACGTAAGATTAGGAACACGGACATCTGCATCGCTTCAAGTTATCAAAATGGTATATTTTAATTGCCAATGCACATGAAACATTTTGCATGGACTTTTAATAACAGCATTGTCATTGTTAAACGGTACCTATATGAGTAAGGATCAGGTAAAAAGTACCATTTGGTTATAAAATATAAATAGATCTCGATCATTAAATAATCAGATCGGACGGCTATTGATTTTGGGGTCGAAATATAATTAATTGAAACATTAAATACGAGATTTTGATTTCAAAAACTCAGGAAGGGTAGATTAGTCCAAAAAAACCAAAAATCAGGCGATTTTGAAATTGCTAAAATTTAAATCGTTTTGAGATCACTAAAATCATGGTTTTAGATTCAATTTTGATTCGATTTGAGCATTGATTTCGCAAATCGATGAAATCAAAAATTCAGCTCTGAGATAATGCGTGAAAACCCCAAACCATCATCAGCTCACTCTCGGTCGGCGATTTTGAAACCCACATTGCTTTTGGAAACCTCAAGTCGGTAACGTTGGGTTTGTGTATCGATTAGTTAAATGTCATGTAGATTTTCAAAGTCTTTTATGTTTGCAGGTTGCGACATCGCCGCGATAATAATTCCAAGAAGATTTGGGTAGAAATATGGTAAGTCGCTTACTATTTCAGTTTATAACACTCGTTTTTCGCATGATTCAGTAACTGACCACATATGATTCATGAATCATATTGCAGCAAATCATGAATCATGCGTAGAATCATGTTTCAGATTCTGTACATAAATATTTTGCGAATGAATATTATCACTCGTTGATTATTGATTGTTTTTATGTGTTGCAACAGAATGTAGAAGCAAGAGTAGAAGGGGGAGACAAACGTTTATTGAAAAAACGAGTTGACATCGTTGTAGTATCACTTATTATATAAGAGATACATATTTTGATGAAATAGTGAATTATAAGTGTATATGATTCATCATTTGTTGTTATATGATTCATTAACTGTTATAAATAATGTTACCTATAATATGAAACTCATGATTCATTATTTGCTATGTTATGATTCATGAATCAAAGGTGTACAATGTATGAATCATACGAAAAATATATTATTAGTACGAAAACAGACCCGTGTAAATACATAAAACTGAATTAAATCTATTGGAACATCAATGGTAACAAAAATAGATAAGAAACTAAACTTTTCAATTATAAGACATCTATGATTCATGATTTGCTATAATATGATTCATGAATCAAATATAGTCAAATAATGAACATATACTAAAATATTATGGAAGTCATTGATAATCTGACTTTCCTAATTAATTAATTAATTAATAGATTTGAATGTTTGTTACCATAAAATAAGGGATTGAATCTAATTAGTATATTTTTAAAATATATTATAAAGTATATTTACATTATTGCCCTTTTGTCCTTAAATATATTAATTAATTTGATTTTATTGTAACCGTTAGATGTAATTTAATGGACGGTCTAGATTTGTTTGTATTTTATAACCAAACTACCACTTTTCATTTGATCCATTCTTTATAGGCAACTGATCCAAAAATAGATATTGAAATAAAAAGTTAAAATATATAATATAAATATACTTTATAAAAGGGAGGTGATCTGATGATCATGCTTTTGTTGAGTCGTTTTGGACACACCGTTTATCACATTTTATGAAAAGTGTTATTCAATGTGTATTTTCTCCCCCGCCTTGTGTTAGGAGATTTTTTATTTCCTCTGACCTCATGTGAGGAGAATTGTTACTCTTGGAGAATTTTTATTTCTTCCTTGTAGATGGGGAATTATTGGAATTGATGAACTTAAAATGACCAAAATAAATGATTATTTCTAAAAAATTAAAAAAAATTACAACGGTTTATAATTAGAATGGTGCCAGTTGATGGTCAGATCACACATAACGATGTCTTAAGACTAATAAAAATATTTAGCTTTATCTTGATATGCAGAAAATAAGAATAGTGATGTTTATATGTCTCCATTAAATTATCAAAAGATATAAATTAAACCCTTTTTGAAATTTCTACATAACCCATTACTATTCTAATACATGAGTTATTAAAAAAAAATACATGAGTTATTAGGTAATAAACACAACCCACTAAACTGATAACCACGTTTTACTCTTTAAACCAATTTATATAATCCACCTAACCTAATAATAATAAATATATTTATCTTCTCAAACTAATAACACATGTGCAAGTCATATGCTTCATTAATGCGTTGACATAATCTGGTGCGTCCAAAAAATGCAATCAACGGGTGCAAGAGGGGATTCACGAGTCCACCAAATTGAGAGGATCCACATGATACTTTCCCCATTTATATAAGTCTACGATATAAATACAATTTCATGATTCACATAATTTTATATTTTATTTATATTCATCTGTGATTATGTATGAAGATTCTTATTGAAGTATCAGAGAAAGAAGATATTACATAAAATTTCTTTTCTTTTTTATATACTTTACGGGCAACCACTAAAGAGCATGTTGATCAATCCATACCATAGCTAGAGTACTCTGTTACAACATAAGAAGGCAACTGACTGCTTCTTCATGGCTTCATTTTGGCCTAAATCTTCCAAGCTTCATTTTCCATATTATTCTGCAACCGTCAAGGTGTTACTTCAACAGGCCTCTATCCGGAACCCGCAAAGTCTTACGACGCGGTGAAGCAGAGCTCGAGGCCATTTTTGGCACGAAAATGGCTTCCTATAGATCTCTTAAGACTAGTTATGCTTACTTTCGTCCATTTTCTTTGCCTTTTGGCTCCATTTTCTTATCTTTTGGCCATCACATATATGTTAGGGATCTCGGTATCTTTTCATAGAAATCTCACCCATAGAAGTTTCAATCTCCCAAAATGGTTAGAATACACCCTTGCATACTATGGAACACTTGCCGGTGAAGGAAATCCTATCGATTGGGTCAGCAACCACCGATACCATCATAAATTTACAGACACTCCCCAAAGACCCTCATAGCCCGATCGAAGGCTTATGGTTCAGTCACATGTATTGGGTACTCGATCGATACTATATAACATCGAAATGTGGTGATCCTAACAACGTTGGTGATTTGAAAAGACAGCTGTTTTATAGATTAATAGTATAGTATCTTGAATGTTATATGGCGTTGGAGATACTCCTAGACGTATAACTTTATGCAAAGTTAAACATTAAGATATTGGAAGCACATTAGATAGGTGCAGTAAATAATTGTTGCGAGTCAAATTATGTAATTTTATCAAGGTTTTAGTCAAAATTATGTATATTAATAGTATAACCGTTTAAACAACGTCTTGATACTCACATCAAGTAACTGCACGACACTGAATCCGAATCCAAGCACATCACATTCACGTTTACAGGTACCAACGTTCAGCAAATATTTAAAATTACAAGTACCAATCTTCGGCAAATATTTAAGGGGAAACAACAGCTTATATGCAACTTTATATCAGCACTCAGAGTTTTTTCATAAAACAGTTTCCAGTTTCACATTTTGTGATCTGTCGATGTTCCTACTTATTTAAGCAATTAACATTAACGTTTGTCATTTGTTTGGTTATGAATATTGAATTCTCAAATTAACGTAGGAATTAGGAACGCGTGCATCTGCATGTGCTTCCGGTTATCAAAATGGTTATTTTGATTGTCAATGCACGTGCAACATTTTTCATGGAGTTATTATCATTGTTAATTAACGCTACCCAAATCTATAGGCACAGGTGGCTGATCCGAAATAAATATTGGAATAGAAAGTTAAAATATATAAATATAAATAAATATAATTATTGGAATAGAAAGTTAAAATATATAAATATAAATAAATATAATTTATAGAAGGGGCCACAGTTTATTGGTAATGTTCTTATTTAATCATTCTGAACATGCCATTCTTCACATTTTGTGATAAATACTACTCCCTCCGTCCCATTATGAGTGTCCTATTTCCTTTTTGGATGTTCCAAAATGATGCTCTCATTTCCTAAAATAGAAACTTTTTACCTTTACATTTACACCCTCTTTCATATTTTTTATCCTACTCATTCTCTTTCTTACTTTTTAGTATCTCACATTTTTCAATTTTTTTAAAAACCGTGAAATTTTTCAAATGGGACACTCAAAATGGGACGAAGGGAGTACTCTTTCACGGGAGGCGTGTCTTTCCTCTGGCTTTGTGTGAGGAAACTTTCTTCTTTCTTTTACCGAATTCTTGGAATTGATGAACTTCAAATGATTTGGATAAAAGAGATATTTTTAATCAATCGAACTACAACGGATTACAATAAAGAATATTTTTCATTAAAATTTAAATAAAATAAAATATTACCAAATTAGGTACAATAGATTAAATATGAAATTCATGTTAAACTTTTGACAGAAACTCACTATACCAGTAAAGTAAAGCTATTGATGGTCAAACGACCCTCCAGACCCGGTGGATCCGCCACTAGCTAGTGGACAGTGGACACACATAACGATGTCTTAAGACTAATAAACATGTTTTGATTTGTCTTGAATCTTGATATGCTAAAAATAAAAATGGTGATATTTAAATTTCTCCATTAAATCATCAAAAGAAATTAAAACCTTCTTAAATTTATACAAACAATACTGATTTTACATGTTCATTTGAGGCTCATTTCTTATTTTGAGAACTTGAAACCCCAAATCTCACCATACATTTATTATGATCGACTCAGTGAAAAACAATTTGATCAACTCAATGAAAAAATAACACATATTGTATTACTACTCTACTATTCTAATACATGAGCATTTAGGTAATAAACACAACCCACTATACTAACAACTCCACTTACTCTTTAAACCAATTTAAATAATCCACATACCTTTAATAATAAATATTCCTGCAGTACCCTTTAGTGCCTACAAGATATTGTATGTTTTAATCTCAATCACATAATGCTTTGATCAAATGGTGAGATTAGAGCCAAGTGTCTTAAGGAACCTTAAACCTTACTTTACATGTCAAACTCAGGATACTTCCCTATTTATGGGCAACTACCAAAGAGCATGTTGATCAATCCTTACGTTAGAGACTAGAGTACTCTCATACAACATAAGAAGGCTACTCACTTCTTCATGACTTTCATTCTGGCCTAAATCATCCAATCTTCATTTCCCGTCATTCCGCAACCGTCTAGGTATTACTTCAACGGACCTCTATCCGGAATCCGCAAAGTCTTACGACAAGGTGAACCAGAACATGAGGCCATTTTTGTCACGAAAATGGCTTCCTATAGATCTCTTAAGACTAGTTATGTTTACTTTCATCCATTTTCTTTGCCTTTTGGCTCCATTTCAGTTCACATGGCCAGCTTTCTGGATCTTTATCATAACGTACCCCATCACTTCCATGTTCGGTATCACACTGTCTTTTCATAGAAATCTCACACATAGAAGTTTCACTCTCCCAAAATGGTTAGAGTACACATTTGCATACTGTGGAACACTTGCTGGTCAAGGAAATCCTATTGATTGGGTCAGCAACCACCGATACCATCATAAATTTACAGACACTCCTAAAGACCCTCATAGCCCGATCGAAGGCTTTTGGTTCAGTCACATGTATTGGGTACTCGATCGATACTATATAACATCGAAATGTGGTGATCCTAACAACGTTGGTGATTTGAAAAAACAGTTATTTTATAGATTTATTGAGAAAACATATTATTTACATGCTCTTGCATCATTAGCACTGTTATATGCCTTTGGTGGTGTACCATTTCTAGTTTGGGGAGGTGGTGTGAGGATTGTAGTTTATCTTCATGTAACTTTTTTGGTGAATTCAGTGTGTCATATATGGGGCAACCGAGCTTGGAACACAAGTGATTTATCAAGGAACAATTGGTGGGTTGCGATATTGACATACGGGGAAGGTTGGCATAACAATCACCATGCGTTCGAGTCGTCGGCTAGACATGGACTGGAGTGGTGGCAGATTGACATGACATGGGGTGTTATAAGAATGTTGGGAGCTGTTGGGTTGGCTACTGATATTAAGCTTCCAACTGAGGGACAAAAGAAGAGAATGGAGTCAGCTTGGTTCAATAATAAATAGTTTTTAAATTATTTTTTGCTAGGTCCCATGAACACTAATACTAGTATCATATGTGAGAAATGGTGTTTGGTAATTGATGAAGAGTATGACCGATAGATCACAGCCCTTCTGCTGACTTTATAAGTGTTTATAAAAGTTAGTCTTAGTTTGAGTTTACACAATTTTTATCAGGGTATGGACAACCTCATGATCATGTCATTTATTTATCTTTTTTAACGTGTAACTATCCTACGTTGCTACTTGCTACAACTAACTATCCTCTCCTCTCCTCTCCCCCACCGCATCTGCCATCCGGCCACCCCATGCAAAAAAGAAGGTAAGCGAAAGCATATGTGTTGATAAATCTAAAGTCGAGTTCAACATCTCTACATGTTCAATGTGCCAACATGGCAATTGTGATATAACTGAAAGTAAGTACGGTACTGTGGAGTCTTTATTAAATGATTTTAGGCCATATGTTGATCATGTGCTGTGGAGTACTCCCTCCGTCCCATTATTAATGTCTCATTTCCTTTTTGGGTGTCCCAAAATCATCTTCTCATTTCTAAAACTTACCATAAATGAACATGTCTTCTTTAGTTTTCCACCACATATTTCTCATCTCTCTTTCTTTTTCACCACTTATTATCTATCAAATCACTTTTTTTCTCTTTCCTTACCACACAACTATCTTTTTTAATTATTTTTTCTTTCATTCCTTAAAAACCGTGCAAAGAACCAAATGGGACATAAATTATGGGACGGAGGGAGTATCTCTTAAATGATGTCGAGATGTTGTGCCTTTTTACGAAAGTCTTATAAGAAAAAGAGTTCCATAATTCCATCTCCCCCGGCATGAACCCAACCTTATCAAATATTTATAGTTTTATATATGCAAAATATATACGGAAGGAGTTAGTTTTGGAGGTACATCAATTTTATGTGAGATTGAAGGATACAATCTCATTCGTTGAGATTAAATTTATTTATTAAGTTGGGCGGTTGAGTTCGCAAAAAAAACATCCGGCTATATTTGGTGGATTTTTTCTTTCTATTTAGTCTTATGATACGTTAGATTATTGATAATGAATGATTAACATTTCATCTCACTGTCCTATGAAAAACTATGTATACTTCTTGAACCTCTCAAAATTTGCATATCTAAGGGAAATGAGAAAAGATCAAGGAAGACGATTATCTTTTTGTGAAATTATGAGATACATAATCTCAACCGTTGATTAATACTAATTCAACAAATGAGATTTGAAACTAAAAATAACTATCAAATTCAACCGTTCGTGTATTTTGCAAATCCAACCATTTTTTATTAAAAGTTAATTTAATCTCAATCATCTGATTAATCAAATCAACAGTTAAGACTATATCCTCCCGTCTCACAAATATATAATGTCCCTCTTAATCTTTATCGTAAGGAAAATATTTTAAATCATGCATCTATTGGATTAGGATTACAAGTTAAATTCAGGACACTTCCCTATTTATGAACAGCTACTAAAGAGCATGTCTCCATTAATCTATTCCTAAATTTTTTTCTGATCTCTCCTTGCAACATAAGAAAGCTACAAACTTCTTCATATATGGCCTTTCCATTGTTCGGCAACCAGCTAGCTAGGAATTACTTCAACATGCCTTAGTGCGGAATCCGCAAAGTCTTTACAACAAGATGGACCGGAACTCGAGGCCATTTTGGTCGCGTAAGTGGCTTCCTATAGATCTCTTAAGACTAGTGATATTCACTTTTGTCCATCTTCTATTCTTATGTGCTCCATTTCAGTTCACATGGCCAGCTTTCTGGGTCTTTGTTACACTATACACTATCACAGGCATGCTAGGCATCACTCTATCTTTCCATAGACATCTCACACATAGAAGTTTCACTCTCCCAAAATGGTTAGAGTACACATTTGCATACTGTGGAACACTTGCTGGTCAAGGAAATCCTATTGATTGGGTAAGCAACCACAGATACCATCATAAATTTACAGACTCCACCAAAGACCCTCATAGTCCGATCGAAGGCTTTTGGTTCAGTCACATGTGTTGGGTATTCGATCGATACTATATAACATCGAAATGTGGTGATCCTAACAACGTTGGTGATTTGAAAAAACAGTTGTTTTATAGATTTATTGAGAAAACATATTATCTCCATGCTCTTGCACCATTAGCATTGTTATATGCCTTTGGTGGTGTACCGTTTCTAGTTTGGGGAGGTGGTGTAAGGATCGTAGCGGTTCTTCATTCGACTTTTTTGGTGAACTCAGTATGCCATACTTGGGGCAACCGAGCTTGGAACACTAGTGATTTATCACGGAACAATTGGTGGGTTGCGATATTGACGTTTGGCGAAGGTTGGCATAACAATCACCATGCGTTCGAGTCGTCAGCTAAACATGGACTGGAGTGGTGGCAGATTGACATGACTTGGGGTGTTATTAGAATGTTGGAAGCTGTTGGATTGGCTACTGATGTTAAGGTTCCTACCGTGGAGCAAAAACTGCGAAAGCAGATAGCTTCTTGCTTCAATAATAAATAGTTCTCTCTAAATGCTATTTGTTGCTTCCAATAAGTTCAAATGCTATTTGGATTTCGCAATAGGTGAAATCAATAATCATTATTAGTATAATATTTCGATGTTATTTGTACTTTATCCATAATGATATGCTATTAATGATAAATATGTTTTGAAAAGAGTTTAAGATGACATTCAAAATGTTATGAAAATATAATTCGGAGTACGATATGAATAATTTAATGAATGAAATTAATATTTCAAAAAATCTTTTGATTGTTTGACTAAAAACATGACTGCTAGACCACCGTTCCTTCGCAAATTCCACGTAATGATTGATTTGTATACTTATATTAATATATGCGAATATTATTCCAACAAATTATTTATCAAAAGTTATTTTTCTTTTTAATTTGTAACGACAAAATATTTATTTAAAAAATTGAGTATAGAAAACGCGAATATTCCATACATTTCCCGTAAGATAAAGTCATAAAACACGTCCGATCCGATCTGACCCAACGACGACGTCGACCACAACAACAACATAATTGAAACATCTTCATGGCTGCCGGTTCCTCGTACTGTATGTTGTACTTGATCGTGTTTCTGTCAGTCATATGTGGCTGTGTTTCAACCTCATTTGAATCTCAAGTCAATACCAGCAGCATCGGCTTTGTTGTTGAACAGAGAGAGTTTGATTACTTCCAATTAGCTCTTCAATGGCCTCCAACTTACTGCCGTAAAACTAAACATTGCTGCTCTACCAACGCCTGCTGTCGCGGGTATCAAATTTGATGTTTTTATTTGGGTTTATTAAATTCAATTGGAAGCATTCTTTTACTTTTCAATTAAATTTTGATTATGTATTGTTATTTGCAGAGCTAATGCTCCAACTGGATTCACTATACGTAAGTATTTATTCGCATGATTGTAACATTTAACTGAAGGTTTTTAATTTGTCAACAGGCGTGGTGTTTTTGTTGTATGGATTAATATGTGTGTTTGTACTTTGTAGACGGACTATGGCCTGATTACAATGATGGTACTTGGCCTTCGTGCTGCACACATGCCGGTTTTGACGAAAAGGAGGTATCTTTCCTTCATTTTAGCTATGTTTGTGGGAGTATACAATGCCTTCATGTGTATATTATGCCATATTTTCTTAAATTAGAGCTTTAATTTTGTATGAATTTGGTTCATATGCCTTATGTGTGTTAGTTGCGATAACTGATTGAGGTTTATTAAGTGAGTTTTTTTTTTTACTATAGATTTCGCCATTGCTTGATGCTTTGAACACATATTGGCCTTCTCTCAGTTGTGGGACTATCTCGAACTGCTTCGGCAAAAAAGGGTCCTTTTGGGCACATGAGGTTATTATTATCTATACTTTTTCTTAGATCAAGCTAAACATTTCCAGTTAGTGCTAACATGCTTCTGTTGATTCTCTTTATCATCGACGGAATCGGATGCATTCATTGCAGTGGGGTATGTGTCTTTCGCATTCAACCTGCCCACTAGTCTATTACATTGATGAGTGTGCATTATGTCTACTTTACCTTGCCTGCTGTTCAGTTTTTTCCCTGTTCAGCAGTTTTGGAGAAACAGAATTGTTACTCAGTTGTTCAGTTATTGATGGTCACGTTTGGCTGTCCAGTATTGCGTTGTTCAACCGCCGTACAATTTTAAATACTTAGGCACAAGGAAAGAGCGAAGCCTAACATACTAATGTAAAGGGTGGAAGAACCTATGTTGTCTAATTACTACTAGATAATTTGTAATTAAGTCAAACTGGAGTTGTAACATTTGAAACCTGAGGCTGTTAGTAGATTTGATGTTTTAGAGTTGTCTGTTTATCTCTGGATTTTCACTCTACGCGCTTTTGTTTTTGATATTCTCTATCATCACTCTAGGTAAACATGGTACATGTTCCGCCCCAGTGGTACGTGATGAATATAATTACTTCCTTACAGCACTCAATGTCTACTTCAAGTATAATGTGACGGTAAGTTCAAGGAAATCATCCGCCGTCCAAAAAATTTATGGGAGATACATTTGCATGTTTAATTGACTAGATTTCATCCGTCTCAATCTATGCTATACCTCAGGATTTATCCTCAGCTTTGGTTGCCTCCTGGTTAATTCTAATCCAAATGTTTTTCTAATAGGAAATATTAAATGAAGCTGGGTACGTGCCTTCAAATAGCGAGATGTATCCTGTTGGTGGAATTATTTCCGCTATCCAGAATGCTTTCCATGCAACGCCGGAGCTACGTTGTTCTAATGGTGCTTTGCAGGAACTTTACCTATGTTTCTACAAGGATTTCAAGGTTAGTGTGTCTTCATAATGATTGATGTGGATATGCTGATAATCCACATCCTATAATCCTCTTTTATCTGAAACCTGAATTTTTTTGTCTCTCCAGCCTCGTGATTGTGCCATTAACACCAAAGACAACTCCAAGAACTCTTGCCCTAAATATATCAGCTTGCCGACATTCACATCCTTGGGTAAGGTTATCGAATCCCTTGCTAGAATTAAATTTTTCCTTGTGCACCCTTATTTTGCATCTTTATCTTTTGAGCTTTGATGTCTTTACTTGCAATGTGTTTTGTTTTCGCTATGGGATTTAAATGGTTACAATGAGTCCTCATTTACTTGCAAAAATCACTTTTTATATAAAATGTTCTTAATATCAATACATATAGCTCCACTGTTATGGGCTACTTGCTAGTATATTTCATTTAGCAGTATTTGTATTTTTTTGCAGGGCTGAAAGATATTTCCGATGGAGATAGTTTACCTATGTAGAGAGCCGAGATCCCAAGACACTGGCTTTAAAATCGTTGGGTCATTGTGACATTTGGAGTTTCATTTGCTGCAATAATGTATCATACATTCCGTCCAAAATGTGTTCATTTTATCTTACAAAAACTATGAACGAATAAGCAGCAGTGAAACATCAGGCCATGCTTCGTAGTCATAATGCTTATGGTCTAATGTATCAAATGTTATGCAATCCACTGCAAACAAAGTAGATACAGACAGACATGTATACTGGAACAACATCTACATCATTTTACAATCTACTAGGAGTATCATTGTATTTGAGCTATGCTGCACAAGATTATGTTTAGTCGTTGAAGTATACTAACTGTAGTTGTATGATCAAAGTGGATTACAGAAATACTTTTGAGCAGGTTACATATCTTCTTCCTTTTGAGTGTAAGCAGCGTTACCAATAGTTGAATAGTATTCTGGTTTTGGTTGTTTGCAGCAGATGCAGATTAGAAAAATCAAACAAACCTGGTCAGATGAGGAGCAAGCAAATGAGCCTGCCTTTATATGCAGCAGACAACATATATGTGATCCAGTGATTGTTTTTGGTTACTAGTGAAAAAAATATATTAGTAAATGTTTCACAATTTCCTGTAAAGAACTTGGGAGTTAATAGTATAAAACCCAACTTCAATTGCACCGTTCATAGCTTCCGCAGAAGCTGTATATAGTCTGTAGATATATGAAATGAGATTCTATTGACACGTATGAAGAATAGCTGACAAAATGGCTCATACTTTCTTGTTTTTGATATGTGCTTCCTCTATTCTCCTGGTGAGTTGCGAGACACCATATTGCGATGCACTTGAAGCAGCATAATATGAGTACACAGTGAGTTGAGTAAACTTTGGAAGTGCATAACCTGTCATCACGACAACACATAAGAGGGCATCAAACAGTGCTTCATAATCTAATAAAAAGATTTATCGCTAATTTTATAAAGAAAGGAATAAAGTGGTAGTAATAGCCATGGAAAATATATTAAAGCACACATAATGTGCCCCTTTAGTTAGTTTGTAAACATCTTGACGTATTTGACAATGGCTTCTTCACTTTTATCCACACATGGTATAAACTGTCTTTGCGTTGAAATTTCAAATTTCACCAGGGTGAATTGCATGTATTATGAACACACATGTGTAAAGTAATGCAATGATATTATAAAACAGACAAGATGAGTCATTGCAGGTGAACAGAAAGACTGTACTGTAGCACAGACAGAATAGATGGAAAGAAAATGAATACCTCCAAACGCAGCACTCGCTGCTGAAAATAGTAGCATTGGAGGAATCTGTGATACAAAATAAAACAACTTAGCAGGAATTATACAGTTTCATTAACACTCATGTACTGTAACGCCCAATAATGTAATCAAAGACATATTATCTTATAAATATGGGTACTTTGTTGATACATGGGCTGGCACGTTAACCTATCAAGCTATCAAACTTTTATTACTCTGCAATGCGGGATGTTACAACTCATCAGGAAAATTCAATAAGAATTGGAAACAAAATGCATGTGTCAACTGACATGATAGCGATACATACCCCTACAACTAACGGAAGCCAGCGCGGACCCTTGATTCGATTTTGGAAATACGGCATCCCTGTAAATAACAACAGCAATAAAATATTAGAGCCAATGATGTGAAATCTACATACGATAGTGAAACAATATGCCAAAAACTAAACTTGCCGGTATTAAGATTATGTATCGAACTCAGCAATCCACCAAGTCCTGCTCCTGCCTACACAAAACAATAAAAAGTCTAAGCATTTGCAGCATAAACACTAAAGCAAGCAGCAGCTAAGCAGCAAGTAATAAAATTGAGATGCATACAACAACAGTGGCGTCTCGTACAACGGAATTGATTGTCCAATCGCGGAATTCCTGCAAAAAAATGATTTAGTGGAGAATTAAATTAAATTGAATTAGGGTTTTGAGAAAAGGGGGAATAAGTACGGAATTGGGGTCGATTATGGAGAGACAGCGAGGACATCTTGGAGTGCCGAGGCCGGGATTCATTGTCGGATCGTAAACTAGATTTCCTTGCCGAAGCTTCTGCTCGTACACCTCCCGAGTTCCCATCTCAACTCACTCTCTTTCCGATTCCGACTACGAGTTTTCGTTGCTGTTTTTTGCTTCTGGTGGTTCGGTAGTTTGGACAAAACGAAGCTTGGCTGCGTGGGCCGGGCCGGGCTCTTATGGTTTCACGCCATTTGAGTGCTGTTTTTTTAGTGTTAAGGGCAATCTGCACCAGTCGAGTTCTCCTCAAAAAATTTCTCGAAGGGTAATTTCTCAAGGTTTTATGCATCCGTGGATTGCTTCTCGAAGAATTTCTTGAGGAGAAATTTTTCATTCTTCCCGTTGTTTTTTTGAAAAAATTTCTTTTAGAATTTCTCTTGGAGCAATTCAAAGAGAACTTCTATGCTTCATGAGAAATTCCTTGAAGAGAAATTTCTCTAAGAAAAGCTCATGGGTGCGGATGTCCTAAGGCAAACAAATTTTGCTTGTTGATTTGGTTAATTCGACAATTGAGATTAAAACTGATTTTAAATAAATTTTTAAATAATAGGACATTTTGATTTGCAAACAATACGGTTGGAATGAAAAATTATCAATATCAATCGTTGAATAGTTCACGGTTAACCATAATCTTATTCATTTAGTCATGAATGAAGCATCAGTTCTATTTTAAATGAAGCATCAGTAATGAAGCATCAGTAAATCGTTGAATCAAGCATTTACTGATGCTTCATCATAGACACATGTATGAGCATTAAAACTAACTACACGATTGATATTTCATAATTATTGTATTTAAATTTTGATTTGCTATCCAAACCAGGGTTTCAATTCTCTACAATTTTCCTACAAATTAGGGCAAGTCTGTTTAACTGAATCTCATTTCTGGCCTCCAAATCTCCAATGCAATGCCATTGCCATACCTGACTATTCGCTCTCTCTCACATTTCCACGATAACTCTTTCTTTTCATTTTCTTTGTAACTTCACCTCATCTGATCTGAATCATATTGTCTTTGCACTTTTCAGGTACTTATTTTTCATCTTCTTGGTTTCCTTTCTCCATGCATTGTTAGAAAATGTAGCTGTGTTGATTTGGGTATTTACGACATTGTTGGGATTTTTTGTTGTTTGAATCCTTAATATTGAATATTTGCATAAACAACAAAATGCGTTGTGTTTGATTTCTAACAAGGCCAAAAAATGGATGGCCTTTTTGTTGGATGGGGTATGAATTACAGGCAGATTGTGATATGCAGAGTTGTGTCGATTGTCGAATTTGTGAAACTGAACTTGTCCTTGGCTAACCCAAGTGCATATTTTGACACTGCTTTTACTTTCGCAGCAGAGTTCAAAACTTCATTTTTTATCAATTTGGAATGGTGTCCTATTTGATTTCATGTGATACCATATGGAGGTATGCATCTTCTACAGTGACCATAAACAAGTAGAACCCCTTTTTGCATATTTTCGTCTAAAATCAGTCAGCTTCAACTGCCGGAATAGTCAGTCCTTGAAGTATATTGGTTCTGTGGAATCGGAGTATCAGTTTTCTTTGAACTCTTCCTCCATGGAAAATGATGATGATGAACAAGTAACTGCACCTAGTTTGCAGTGCAAGAGAATGGCTGAAGACGTACCGAGATCAAAGAGTTTTGAACACGAAACTAGTGATAGCATGATCATGTGTACCTATTCCCATTCCGTTGATCTGAATGATATTGAAAAAAACAATGCTGCTACTAAGTTACAAAAGGTGTATAAAAGTTTCAGAACAAGAAGACTTCTAGCAGACTGTGCTGTTTTAGTAGAACAGAAATGGTTTGTTTCACAAATTATTTCTACTTCATGTTTATTTTCATCTTTCATTTTTTGTATTAGTAACTATTTCAACTTTGTCTTAAAATGTAGGTGGAAACTATTGGATTTTGCGGAGCTGAAGAGGAGTTCGATTTCATTTTTTGACATTGAGAAACCTGAAAGTGCCGTTTCACGTTGGTCAAGAGCAAGAACTAAAGCAGCCAAGGTTCATTACAATAAGGAACTCAGCGAAAAGTATAAAATGTTTCACTATAACCTTAATAAATATTTTATGAACTTGTTTTTTGACAGGTAGGAAAAGGTTTGTCTAAAGACGAGAAGGCTAGAAAACTAGCATTACAACACTGGCTAGAGGCTGTAAGTCTCCTGTTCCGGGAAAACATCAAATATCGGTCTGACAGGAAATAGTTCCTTTTTAAATACTGCCTGTTTTTTATGTCTACAGATTGACCCACGGCATCGATATGGTCACAATCTTCAGTTCTATTATGCTAACTGGCTTCATTGTGAAAGCAAGCAGCCTTTCTTCTACTGGTATATACAAGTAATCTATTGCGCGTGACAACAAAGAAAGTTTCTGCATCATGATGTAATCGAATACGAAACAAGTAGTGATCTTTCACATTAATGTTCAGGCTAGATATAGGAGAAGGGAAGGAAGTAAATCTTGACAGATGCTCAAGAGGAAAACTTCAACAGCAGTGCATCAGATATCTTGGCCCGGTAAAATTACTATCTTGAAAAACACTTACATGTAGCAAGTCAGAAATTTATTACCTACCTCGACAGAAGAAATATTTTTAACTTGCGCGCTTTTTACTACAGGCAGAAAGAGAGGCATACGAGATAGCAATAGAAGATGGGAAATTTGTATACAAGAGTAATGGACAACTTCTCGACACTACAGAGGGACCTGCTGACGTGAAATGGATATTTGTACTCAGCACAAGCAAGACATTGTATGTAGGCCAAAAAAATAAAGGTAAATTCCAGCATTCTAGTTTTTTGGCCGGAGGAGCTACACTGTCTGCTGGAAGGTTGTCCGCCGAGAAGGGACATTTGAAGGTACATATCTACATTACATTTAATGCTGGTTTGATGGTCAGATCTGTATGGTTTCATATAAAATTTCTCGTGGCAGGCAGTGTGGCCTCATAGCGGGCATTATCTGCCTACTGAAGAAAACTTTCAGGAATTCTTGAGTTTTCTCGAGGAAAACAGCGTAGACCTGACTGATGTAAAGGTAACATTTATAAATTCGTTTTTATTTGTATTTCGATAAAGATAAGTGAAATTCAACCAAGTAAGATCGATTGTCAAAAAAATTTGCTTTCTATTTTTGTGTGAATCATTAGCATTATATTACCCTGCAGCTTTTGGAAGAATGAAAAAGTGTTGAGTTCTGATTCAAATTGAAAAACAAACCTAGTCTTGAAAGGAAACATTTTTCTTCTCAGCTGTTTTCTTCTAGCCCTGATGAATTTTTATATGAGCTGAGTGCAGAAAAGTCCAGAGGAAGTTGGAGACCAAGATTTCAACATGATTAAATTTAAAGGATTGGAACAAGAATTGAGTGACTGGAACAGTGAACACTGCAACAGACTAGATATTCATCGACAACCCATATCAAAACTGTCAAGAAAACTACGCTCAAAGATAACCACACTAGAAATACCAACAAGGCCAGATGCACAAGAGATATTAAAACCTGACGACGAATCAGAAGCAGGAAATGGATTTCTCACTTGCCGTCCACATTATTCCTCTGAGTCTTCGACAGACGATGGATATGAAACAGCAGAAGAATCATTCTTAACAGAAGAAGATTTCATGGTACCTAAGGCTAATTTGTTTGATGAGTGTCAAGAAGAAGAGGGACAAAACCCGGTTCTAAAAGAACAAATTTTACGAAGAATAAACTCGCATAAAGGTATGAGATCATATCAGTTGGGTAACCAACTTTCTAGTAAATGGACAACAGGTGCAGGTCCAAGAATTGGCTGCATGAGAGATTATCCTTCTGAGATTCGGTTGAGGATTATGGAGCAAGCACATTTGTCACCACGCTGTAGTACTACTCTTAGGGACTCTTCGCGCTTCGCTCCGGTTGCTTCATCTCTAGCTGATTTTTCTAGCTGATTTTCTCAATGATGTTGTATAGAATATGTTACCAGGATCTTTAAGATTGTGATTCACTTTCATTTTCCAACAAACATCCCATTAAGGTTGATCTCATTGTCTTTCTTTTTGGACCTTTACTCAAATGTGTTAGAAAATGTTTTCGAACTCCTGTGGTTTATAGATTGCTTTCACTTTCGATTATTCTCGACCTATTTTTTGCAACCTAAAACAAGAGACATTTTTGGGTTTCACTATTTACAAGAGTGTACGCATATTATGGACAAGTTTATTGGGCCATGATCTTAAAACATGCTGAAACAGAGGAGGCCCAGTGGGCTTTCTAGACATCAGTTTCTGACAACAAACCAAACAGCAGCAGAGAACAGAAACACATACATAATCAACACAGACACACACTTCTTCGATCCACCAGATTCATCCAATTTCCGTTTCCGGAAAATAATTGGAGATCAGCGAGTGACGTAATGGAGACCAACGGTGGTGTGCAGGAATCGGAATCGTTCCTTCAGTGGGGAAGTCGAAAACGCAGCCGTTTTCCAAGAACCACCACCACTGTTCCAAGGTTGTTTTTTCACCACTATCATATTCTGATTTTGTTCTTGTTCTGAATTCTGATTCAACTCGATTTTTTGATTTAAATTTTTGCAGGGATGATAAGAACAAGTCCAACGCCACAACGCTCAGATCCAATGGTAACAAAAAATCCGCATCTTCGTCTCCTGAGAATAATCAGTATACCAAGAGGAGAGGTGGATCATCCAATAATAATGGAATTGTTGGAGTTGGAATGGAAAGTAACAACAACAAAGGGAATGGGAATGGGCAGCGTGTGTGGCCTAAGCTTTATTTAAGTCTGTCGGATAAGGAGAAGGAAGAAGATTTCATGGCTATGAAAGGATGCAAGCCTTCACAAAGACCTAAGAAACGACCTAAATCCGTCCAGAAAATACTTCTTGTAAGTGTTACTCATTGAAATTCTGAGTAAATGTTATATTGAAATAAATTTATGATATTTGCTGACGAGGGCTTGGTTGCGGTGCTTACAGATGGTGTGCCCGGGGTTGGCTGATATGTATCAAGATAAGTATGAAATTAGAGAAAAGAAAAGTTCCAAAAAGGTAGTTATTAAGGGCATCTGCACCGGTGAGTTGCTCCATGAGAAATTTCTCATGGAGCAATTCAATCCCAGGTTTGTGCATCCATGAATTGCTTGTGGAGAAAATTCTCCATGAGAAATTTCTCCAAACATGCTTTGTATTTGAGCATAATTGCTCCAAGAATTGCTCAAGGAGCAATCCTTGAAGCAATTTCAATCTTCCCAAGCAATTGCTCCATGAGAAATTTCTCATGGAGCTTCTCACCGGTGCAGATGCTCTAAGTATTTACCTTACTTTTGTTTCAGTTTTTTTCTCGATACCTCTGGTTGAGTACTTTTGATTTTTGATGTTTGACGTTCTGCTATGGTTAAATGTTTTGCGCAGAAGCCTAGGGGGTTGAAGGCTATGGGAAGTTTGGAGAGTGATACAGAATGAGAACAAGCAAGATCTACACGAGTATAGACGCATTTTACCACTCTTTACTAATATTAGTATATGTATCCCAATTTTATAATCAAGAGATTCTTCAGTACCACTTTTAATGTCAGTTTCTGATATTTCAATGTTGAGCTCTTCATTTTGATGATTTCTGATTCATGTATCTGCCCTCCCCGCATTTAATGTGACTTAAGATAGTAATAACCTCGATTTTTTGTATTTATCAGATCAATGTAGATTCCTAAAGAAGGCATACATACAGGAAGAACAACAGCTGAATGTTGTTGGGCTCAGTTTTGCATGATGTTAAAATCATCTTCTAGTCCTGCAATACCTCCCTTGACATTATGCTGCTTTATTATCAACACAGACCCCATTTGCGAAAAATGGGTCGACGACAAAATATCTCCGATAGGGCCTAATTTGGACACTGCTCCCAGTCTCCCATTCCTATTGTCAGCACTGAGTTCACCCTCCCACCACCTTTTCCAACTATTATCAACCCTACTGCCCCGCTAAAGCCTGCAGAACTGAAAGAGTCTCGCCGAGTTCACAACATATTTCTCAACGTAACTCACTCGCCCTCCTCCGGCGACATGCCTTTCGTAGAAGTTGGCAAAAGACTCATCATCTTGTCGCATTTCCTGCTCCTGTAAGGCTCTGTTCACTCTTTTTCCTGCTCTTACTGATGCAATATCTTCTTCATTTGTATCTACAAGGAATCTGATGACACTTAGGTCTACACCCGGATGCTGAGCTACACGGCTTGAGTAGCTCAGCGCCTCACGGTCATCTCTACCACCTATGAAGATCACTGCCGCCTTTAGCGAGATGTGTGATTTTGATATCTTGCCGATTTTTCCCAAACCTCTGTCAACAAGAATTCCTACTGAACATGGCGCGTTTTTTAGTACTTTTTTGTTGAGAAGATGAAAGCCAGGGTGACCTTCATCAAGAACTCCATCATTCTTATGAGATTTATGAAAAGGTAAAATGATGATTGAAACCTTCAAATCCTCAGCAAGTGCACAAATATCAACATGCATACTATTTACACTTGAAACCACCATTTTCTTCATTATACCGATCCCTTCCTCTTCCTCCAAACCCCATGCATCAATCTCACTTGCAATATCCTCCCTAACTTCTCCATCCTTAACCCTCAACAAACCCTCCCCACCAGCCACCACTTTGGTTACAATAACCTCCTCAGCTGTCTCAACTATGTCCGTCATGAATACTCCGATTCCGGGCTGTGCTGAGCCTCTAGATATCTGAATGAAGTTCATAGCTGCTGGAACATTTTGCCTTTTATGAATACATATCATTAACTTCAGCTCTGATGATGGGTCTAGCGACTGCAGAGCTGTTTTCTGAACTGGAAGTCTCTTCATCGCGTGTTGGATTATCGATTTTACGACAAATGGTGAGTAGAACAACGTGAGTGCCACTGATAGGATCAACATAAGCCCCGTCGAAACGTATAAAAACCCATCCTGTAACACACATTTTGTAAAAAAAAGTTGCTTTCAAACTTGAAGTCTTTAAGAACAGGGAATGGAATGCTTACGTACGTTGATGCCCAAACCGATGATAAACAGCTGAAAATACCCCTTAAGGGCTAAAAGCAAGCCAATGCGAGCAGAATCCTTCCAGTTAAATCCAAGGAAGATGCCACAAATGCAAGCTCCCATCACTTTCCCAATAAGAACAAGTGAACACATTACACAAAACTGCACTATACTCCATGGCAACCTCTTGATCTCTATCAACTTATAATTTGTGATGATACCTAACCAAATGAAAAACAAAGGATAGAAGAAATGTATCATGACATAGTTGATCCTTATAACCATTGCCTTAGACATTCGTCCGTGTCTAGGAAGACAAGCTCCGGTTATAAACACACTTAAAGTTCCGGTGTATCCTACGGAGGTTGTGACCGAGCAAGACAGCCATATAAAGGCTAGGAAAAGTACTAAATGCGGACCTTTTACGTCTTTTCCATCCGGGTTTTCGCTATTTACCCAGTTAAGGACTATAGGTCCGAGTTGGCTTGCTACGAGTATTTGAACGATCATGAAACCCAATTTTGGGAGGACTAGATCACTCATGTCATCATTGAAGACATATATAAGGCAGATTATTGCAGTGCATATGAAATCACTATGCACCCCTGCAGCCATTACAAATTTTCCGATATCCGATTTGCCAATCTTGAGGTTGGTGATCAAACGAGTCAGAACAGGGGAAGATGTGCCGGACATTGCAAAAGAAATTGTTACAAGTTGCAATGGGTTGAAGTTGCCTTTGAGATCTTTGCCATGTGAGTTTTCAAACAATGTAGTGTAATTAGCCACCGCGAAGCCTATCGCGGATGAGCAGAATATCGTAAAATAGGATATGCGATGCTCTCGAGTTGGGACTTGGAAAAGTAACTTTGAAGGCTCCATTTCAAGACCCAATACAAACATGTAACCCATCATTCCAAATTGGACTATGAATCCCAGTGTTCTATACAAACCACTCTTTGCATCGGTATTGATGATCGCAAGGTTACCCGCGATCATCCCAACCTGAAAGAACATAACAAGATCAAAAAAGAAACAAAATGTATTGAGTTTCTTCTCTTGTACTTACGATGAATTCTGACACAATGCGATGGCCGTAATGCCGCTTCAGAAAGTATTTGTGAAGGCCATTGCAGACCATAACAGCAGCTATATATCCAATGATCTTTATGGCAATGCTTGGTACGACAATAGATGAGAACACAAAAGGGGTGCATTCTTTTCCTGATGTTGAGTTTGTGCCTCCTCCTGCTGGTGGTGATTTAGTTGCCATTGTTGCAACAACTGGATTTATGATTAGGGTTGAGTATCAATGGATGATTGAAGATGAATCCATGAATGTATGATCAGTGTTGACATTGATGATGCTTAACTTTTTGCTACAAAAGCGTTGAGGTTATGTTGTTGTTTGGTTTGTAACATCATTTCATTTGTGCTCTACTTTTGTCCACAGATTCTGTTTTTGTTCCTTTTTTCCAATTATAGGTAGGGTAGAGTACTAGGTGAAATCAGCAATCTACAGTGAATATTATTTGTAGTTCTGGAATGCAATTCTTAATAACATTTACAGTAATCCATAGGGTTGGAAATCCTGAAGATTGATTATATGGGAAATTACAATTCAATCTTGCAGTACAGCTTCATTACACTGATTAATGCTAAAATTTTGACACATGCAACAGGGGGGCTTTTAAGCTCAATGTTGATGCGTCATTACGTGCTATGACAAAGTAGAAAACTATGAAAAGCAAGAAGCACTGTTCGCATAAGTAGCGTTGCCGCAACAGCCTTCGGAACTCGTTATGACACAGTCACACATGGCTTCCATCACTCTAGTCACGAAGGCACTAGCGGAATTTGGTTTGTAACTTACATTATCGTAGCTGACTACAAGTTGGGCAATACCATTTCCCTTCAAATCTTGTTTCAGGTGTCAAGCCGACACACGCATAGTGAAACCATTCCCCTCCTTGACACTGCCCAGTAAACAGATATATCATTTGTTGTCAGTGTAAAAATAGATCAGAGTGGAAGTTTGTAGTACAAAAGTGTGTTTTTCATCTTTTTATTAAAGTATACATGCTACCTCATGCAAAGCAGCATACTTGTTTGCAAATACTTTACATTTACATCAAAATAAAGCAACATCACAGTTGACTTGAAATTTATGTTTATATACAGCTTCATAATATATATTAAGCATGCCCATATGAGAGCAGATGATATACTGCAATGATTAAAACGCTGAAAGGACTTACATTCTCATTATCGCAAGCAATCATGTCCCCGAATGACACCTGACCAAGAGGGAGGGTCACTATATTTGATAACTGATTAAAAGATATTTCTTTGAATATTAATCCAAAGTTCATACCTGATGACACACACAGTAGGTAGGCTCATTTGGATCAATTGGTTGATCCACATCCATAGGAGCGACATACTCAGTCTTATGGCTTCCCGGAGGAGGCATGAGTTCAAAATCTCTATCACGCTCTTGATCCCAAGTTCTCTCCCTGAACCCAAGCCTCTTCGCTGAAGGAGTCACGTAGATCTTGCGCTTTTCAGTTTTAGGGACAATAGGTAAAGGTGGAAGAATTGCAGGCTCGTCTGGTGCTATTTTCCCCTCTTCAAGTAACCAAATCAACCAGAAATATATCATTAGCAAATGTAAAGATTATATCTTGCCAAAATATAGGTATCACAAGATCATCTACAAGCAAGTCATTCTATAAGCTACAACAGTTCAAAATCATAGGACACCAGAATAAAGAAACACGGATGATTAGCTTTAGTATACTAAGAATCTAGTACTATCACAAATTCCAAAAATACTGGACATCATTATTCTTCACAGACCTTGCTTAAGATCTTCTGCGAAGCTGGAAAGATCTTCATCAAGACGTTTCACGTGACTATCAATCTGAAATCATAGTCACATTAGCAAAACAAATATGCAAAAGCTCAAATTTGCAGAATATTTCACCCTTAAAAGTTTTAGATTACTAACCAGTGCTTCCAAAACATAATACTTCAAATGTAAAGATTACAAAACTGGCAAATAAAACACTACCAGATCATAAGCCTGACGAGCCAGCAACACTTTCTCAGTACATAAACTCAACGCACTATCCTGATTTGATTCAATCTCCTTCTGCATTCTATCAACCGTCGGCTCATGGTCAATGCTCCCCTTCCTCGATCCCTCCAACGTCAAGCTCAAGCAATAGTTTGACTGCTGCCTAGTCTGATTAATCAAAGCTTCATCCCAAACAAAAACCAGAAAAATCCCAACCCTAATAAATTCAAGCCCTAAATCCAAAAAATGGGTTGGTAAAAAGTTATGAATTGATGACTGAGTTACCCTGAGAACGGTCTTCGAGCTCTCGTATGGTATTAAGTAGCCTCTGAAGCTCCGCTGGCAACGTGCTCGCATCTGCGAAATTGAGAAAAATCAGAAAAATTCTCGAAAAAAGGATTAGATAATTGAAGTAGTGAATTGACGTGGAGAAGCTTACACTCTAAGTAATCGTCAACGTAAACTCCCGTTCGAGCGATCGCCATTTTCTAGGGTTTCGTTTCGCGTTTCAATTTTTCCCCAATTCGCTTTCCCAGACGATCGAAACACTGCCCTAAACGTGTGTTACGACGTCGTTCGTACGAAAATATAGGTTATTCCTATTTACACATAAAATTCCCAATCTAACCCCACATTTACAGTCCAAAAATAAAAATAATTGTAATTAACAATTTTCTAAAAACTCGATTTATGTTACTTGAAAATATGAAAAATCTAAATTAATTAGTAGTGAGATTTCGAATTTTTTTGAAAGTGATTTCGAACTAAAATTAGATTGTGAATTTTGTGCAGAAAATAAATATTTTCCATAAAATATTTACATTGCATAGAACCTTACGATTCATAAATAATTTGTGCATTGCATTCCCCTCAATATTAACACATTTCCCATTTTTATTTAATTATTCACATTATTTTTGCAAGCCGATTATCTTCCTTATTTATCTCAAACGAATCCTCGTACGTTGTATATGTCTTTGTCTACAACTGTGTCAGTTTTCTCTGCACAAAATCCCCTTTTTTCTAACAACAAACAAATCCTCTCAACTCCCTCCCTTTTCCTCCGGACACATTTTTTTACCAGATCTCCATTGCCGCCATATATATCTCAGACAAATCAGCCCATACCCTTAAATTCATCCATTGTTTCATTCATCAAAAAATGATCATGAAGAATAGGATTCTGATGTTGCTGTTTTTTGTGTCATTTTTGGGTGTTAATGTTGAGAGTTTAGGTGTGAATTGGGGGACTCTCGCGACGCATAAATTACCTCCCAAGACAGTGGTGCAGATGCTTAAAGACAATGGGATTCAAAAGGTGAAGCTTTTTGATGCTGATGCATCTACAATGAGCGCGTTGGCTGGTTCAGGGATTCAGGTTATGGTTGCTATACCTAATAATCAGCTTGATGCTATGTGTGATTATGATCGCGCGAAGAAATGGGTTCAGAAGAATGTTACAGATTATACTTTCCAAGGAGGGGTTGATATCAAGTGAGTATTTTTCACAAATTTTGTTGATTATATTCATTTTATTTCTTATGTCATGGATTTTTCGATTTGCAGATATGTCGCCGTAGCGAACGAGCCTTTCTTGACATCATACAATGGTTCATTTCTAAACAACACGCTGCCGGCGTTAAAGAATATTCAAAATGCCTTGAATGAGGCAGGCCATGGAAATACCATTAAGGCTACTGTACCCTTAAATGCTGATGTTTATTTCTCACCTCCGGACAATCCAGTCCCGTCTGCTGGAAGGTTTCGACCTGATGTTAACGATCTTATGACTGAAATGGTTAAGTTCTTGGACCAGAATAATGCGCCGTTTACTGTCAATATCTACCCGTTCTTGAGTCTTTATGGAAATGATGACTTTCCTGTTGATTATGCTTTTTTCGACGGTCCAGCTAAGCCTGTTTTGGATGGTGGAATTTCTTATACAAATGTTTTTGATGCTAATTTTGATACATTGGTTTCTGCTTTAAAAGCTGTTGGATATGGAAATATGACGATTATAGTCGGGGAGGTGGGATGGCCAACAGATGGTGATAAAAATGCTAACATAGCCCTTGCATATCGGTTCTACAACGGTCTTTTGCCACGATTGGCAGCTAACAAAGGCACACCTCTCCGTCCAGGATACATTGAAGTATACTTATTTGGACTTTTAGACGAGGATGCAAAGAGTACCGCTCCAGGGAATTTCGAGCGTCATTGGGGGATCTTTAGATACGATGGACAGCCTAAGTATGGAATGGACTTAACAGGAAAAGGCAACAATCAACTTTTAATTCCTGCCAAGGATGTTAAGTATCTTCCTCAAAAATGGTGTGCATTCAACCCAAATGCCAAAGATCTTAGCAAACTAGCAGATAATCTCAACTTCGCTTGCACATACGCTGACTGCACAGCGCTTGGATACGGATCATCTTGTAATAATTTGGGTGCCAATGGAAATGCATCATATGCTTTCAACATGTATTTTCAGACACAAAACCAAGATGATATGAGTTGCCACTTTGAAGGTCTAGCTTCTGTTACTACACAAAATATTTCACAAGGAAACTGCAATTTCATCATTCAGCTTGTTCCTTCATCGTCTTCTCTACTTCACCCTTCACTGTTCACGGCCTTGGTGTTCTTTTTTCTTCTTCTGCTATAGCGCGGTACTTCATTGATTGTTTTTTCGTGTAATGTTATATTTTTATAGCGGATTCTTGGAGTTATTAGCTGAATAAATGTAATACTACAAGTATCAAAGTCTCAACTTTCAAGGTTTTCAAGGATCTTAGTAGATGTGTGTGATAATCATCATTGTGCTTTTTTGTTGCATATTACTGGAAGTCAGTATGTAAGGAAATTTCGAAGAATATTCGAGTCTCCCATTTTAAGTCGAGGTTGGTTCCAAAGTCTTCTTCTTTGCTGTTTTTGAGATATGTTGCTTTTATAAGGAACCTTAGCCTAGTGAGTGACTCTATCAACCTTTCTTATGATAGAAAATCAAATTAATGTGAATTCTCTTAAACCATCTATGACAAGATAAGCCTTGCGTTTGACGAAGGGGACGAGACAGCCGTGTTGAGACGTTTGTCCGTGTCATTACTTGTATAATGCTGATATATGGCGTAATCTGGAGAACTTACATTGTATTTTATTCAATAGGGCAAGCTTTTCGAAGAGGATTTCGCCTGTTTAGAAATCCAAAAGCTGTTTGCCAAATATAAAATATTAGACGAAAAGTTCAAAGTACAATGGATTACTGGAAAAATGCTGTATATCAGCATTTCTGATCTTCTACTTTGGAAAGCAGAAATGGAATCCGCCAGCAGCAACTCTAATACAATTTCCAACCCTACTGCAAACCCATCCTTCATTTGTCCGCAAAAGATCGAGTTAACTGTCATTACTGATATCTCAGCTGTAAAGGACAGTTTCATTGTCAATGATGCCAATGGAAGGCATTTATTCAGAGTTAAAGACTACCCTGTCGCGTTACATGGCCTTCGAGTATTACTCGATCAAAACGGGAACCCGGTCATCACTTTGCGCAAAAAGGTACCTTTAGATGTTTTTTCAGTTTTTCATTTCTTGAATTCGGATACAGATATGATGAAGTCTTTTCAAAAGGACGTCATTTTGTCAATAATACTCAAAACAACTCGTTTCAATGATCAGTATTTGTGTCTGTGTGTGGAATGTGGCAGATAATGACAATGCATAACCAATGGCAAGTCCTCAAGGGAGAAAGCAAGGAATTGTTATATACAGTGAAATCAAATTCCATGTTCAAACCCAAGACAAAATTAGACATTTTCTTGGCAAATAAATCGGACGAAACTTGTGACTATAAACTAAGAGGAAACTGGTCCGACAAGAAGTGTGAGGTTTACGCTTGAAAAGACTGCTTCTTCCTTAGTTGCAACTGTAAGATGTGTCATTTCTCCCTTCAAAATATTTGACATTTCATACTGCTTGCTTTTTTGAGCTTGCTAACATAATGTGAATTTTTTGTTCGCAGATTTGCAGAAAAGAAGACGCACGTAAAGACGTTGATGAGCTGATTATAACTGTGTATCCGAACAACGATTATGCGTTTGTACTCTCGTTAGTTTTGATTCTTGACAAGATCGATCGCGACAGAAGTGCAGCTCAGCAAGGTTCTGCTTCTGCAGATCCTGTTGGAATTCTGTAAATTTGTTCTGGTCAAGCACACCTGAATGTAATGTGAAAACGTTACTGGTTTGCAAAAGGTGGCATCTTAAGATTATAACTCTAACAGAATAAAGAATTTCCAAACAAAAAATCTTCCAAAGAAGTCTAACACTTATGCCTATTTTACAAGTATCAAAACTATACCATATTGAAGAGCTAAGAGTCATATTCTTAGATCTGACTTGTGCAAATTCCTTACAGCTAGTGGGAATTGATTCTTTAGATGTTGAATAGTGAACCTTCTGGTCTCAAGGCAAAAGTTAAATCAACTCATCTAAATCAAAATTATTTAAAAATTTCACAATTTTAATGTTCAAAATTGTTCTTAGGTGTTCGAATTTTGGGCACCTGAGTGACCTACTTGCTTATCATTTTGCTATCACTTTCGAGATTAGTGTAATATTCATGAAAGAGTATATTAATCTCTCATTGTTTGATTCCTAATTAGTGAGATTTAGAAAAAAGTCAAAAATTAAAAACAAACCTGAATTATTTTATGCTTCGGATTTATATTGAATTCCACAAAACATAGTAAATTTAGAACAGACAACCTTTGATTTGAATAACGACCGTTCCACACGGTGTCGCCTGTCGCGTGCCGCAAACTCGATTAACGCGAAAAGTAGTTAATTCATTCCTTTAATTACAACTCACGAAAAGAGGAACATGCAAGGAAAGCGTTGTCATCTGCCCCGAATCCAATTCAGTTCCTTCTTATAAACACAACACCAAACCTCTCTTCTTCATCAAATCTCATTCAATTCTCTCACCAAAATTTGATTTATTGATCGACGGATGGCAGCTGGAGGAAGCTACTCGGCGTACCCGCCCATGCCTCAAATGCCACCTGCCCCGAATATGCAGGTGGCGGTCGTCGGCCCACATTTCTGTGCACCATACCCTGTTGATCTCACCATTGCTAGGAAACTTTTTAAATTAACTGAAGGGAATTTTGCCGTCACGGATGTTAATGGAAATGTTATGTTTAAGATCAAGGGTAAGTTGTTTAGTATCCGCGATTGCCGCGTCCTTCTTGATGCTGCTGATCGCCCCGTACTCACCCTTCAACAAAAGGTATGCTTTATGTAAATCTAATTGATGCTTATAATTAAATCTCAGTGAATCGTGACAGCAATTTTAATACGCGACTTTCAATATGTTTTGGAATTGAAGCGTTTTTGTTGACATGTTTGGTATGGTTTTTTTTGGATGTGTGGAATTTCAGACGATAACTGTGCATAGGAGGTGGCAAGTGTACAGGGGAGACAGCACAAGCTCAAGAGACATGCTCTTCAGCGTAAGGAAATCTTCTCTGCTCCAGTTCAAAACTGAACTCGACGTGTTCCTAGCAAGCAATACAAGCGAAAGCGTCTGCGACTTCAAGATCAGAGGGAGCTGGTTTGAAAGATCATGCACTGTCTATGCTGGAAACACGAATGCCATCATCGCACAGGTAAGTAAGATCGAGACATCATGACTCCCAATTCTATAAATAAGTTTGAGAAAATTGTAAAGTTCTGATGTTTGTTGTAATGAATGATTACAGATGCACAAGAAGCACACTGTGCAGAGCATCGTGTTAGGGAAGGATACGTTTGCCGTGACGGTATATCCTAATGTGGACTACGCTTTCATTGTTGCCCTCATTGTTGTCCTGCAGGAAATCAATGCAGACAGATCAGGTGAAGATTGATCAATATTCAAGCAGAATGAAATAAAATAGAACTTCGAGTTCGGTTTTCTTGTGGTTGATGGTAGTGACACTACTTATGTATGACACGATGATGCTTGTATTGTGATAGATATTTTCAAAGAGATCATTGTTTTTACACTTTCATTAAAGATGGAGCATTCGATTCTCTCCATTATAATTCATGTCTCGATCGTCATGCATCTTAAATACTGATAAAATACAATCAACAAATGTAAAATCACATTTACGAATAAAAAAAATCTACCAACCTCTCGGGGTTAATAGTAGAGTACAGTGTGAAAGTATTAATATATTTATAAGAAATAAAAGATAACTGACAAGCGAAGAATAGAATAGAAACTTAAGAGTCATCAAAGCCGGCCAATTTCTAGGGCTCAATTTCTATCATCTCCTCCTTTCCGTCCGTTTCGTCTTTTCAACTTAATTTGATTGATTCACTCATTCATTCATCCGCGGTTCCGAAAATTAGGGTTTCCGCGGCTCTAGTCAAACTAAAGTCAAACATGATGATTATGCCGTCCTCATCCTCGTCGTCTTCTTCCGCTGCCGTTCTGGTCGACAAAGCTACCAGCGATCTTCTAATCGCACCTGATTGGACCTTGAATATGGAGATTTGCGACTCTATAAACTCTAATCATTGGTATTTTGCTTTTTTGTATCTTTGAATTGTTCTTAGTTATTTTCTGTTGACTTTTTATATATACTATGATTGTACTTGATTTGTATATACACTGATGTGTGAGGAGCTAACAATTTGGAATATTCAAGGCAGGCGAAGGATGTTGTCAAGGCTGCGAAGAAAAGGCTGCAGCATAAGAGTTCTACCGTGCAGCTATTAGCCTTGACGGTATGATACTTTTTGATATACATTGTCTTCTCTTACTTTGTTTAGCATGTTAGCGATCATGCATTGAACTTGGTCTAGTTTATTGGAGACTCATTGTTTGATTGTGGTTAGCAATGACTATTTTCAATTGTGTTGAATGCATTGTAGCTTTTGGAGACTATGGTGAAGAACTGTGGCGATTACGTCCATTTTCAAATTGTAGACAGGAATATACTACAGGAGATGGTCAAAATTGTGAGGAAGAAGGTATTGCGTTCGGATTACAGTTCCTTGTTAAAGACATATGTTTACTGTCTCTTTGCTGGTCCTTTTGTTTTTTATTTCAATTTCCAGTTCCCCTTGGACCGAGCTTGCCCATTTAACTTTATGTAGCTTTTTTGCACTATTCTAAAGCATGTGCTTTCAGTCTACTGTCTGCTATTTGTTTTTTTGTCTGAATTCTGATGGCATGGATTCCATTTCACTAGCTTGATGAAATTGTATTTCTTACCATTGATTTCAGCTCAACTTGTTGAACTTACAAAAATAAGGTGATGACATTTCAGGCTGACGCAACTGTTAGAAATAAAATATTGGTTTTGCTGGACTCATGGCAAGACGCTTTTGGTGGTCCCGGGGGAAAATATCCCCAATATTATTGGACATATGAAGAGCTCAGGGTAAGATATCTCATCCTCCTGCTATTTTGCTTGATTTTTCTTCTTGAAAAGCTGCATGAAAGCGGCCGCACAACCTTGCGGAACCCCCAATTTGAGCCGGTCACCATAATTATATACATTTTTTAAACATATAAAGTTATAAACAATCTCTCTTTGGTACTTGCTGAATCATGAAAAAATTTGTGCACATATGATGATGATGACACTTCACTATTCATAATTCAAAAGTAGGAAAAGCCTTTCTCTCTGCTGCATTAAGTTGTTTCCGGTCTCCTTTGCATTATTAATGGGCCTGTACTTTTGTTTCATAAAAAGAGTGTGTTTGTTGTCCGAGGAAAATTGCAATTATTTGTCGTACTTGTGTTTTATGTTTCCTTCAAAGTTTCACATTTACCCATTATGTTTTGCAGCAGTCTGGCGTACAATTTCCTGAACGCTCACAAGATGCAGTTCCAATTTTTACTCCTTCAGCTATGCATCCACCTGTAAGACATACTCAACCAAGTTATGGTATGCCAAGCAATTCTTCAATGAGGCTCGATCAGGCAATGGCAACGGAGAAAGATACTTTAAGGTGTTCTTTCAACCTTCGTCATTGTAATGTGATCTTGACTTTGTATAGATTTTTGTTGAATCTTTTCCTGTATTGTACTGACCAATCCTCTTTTGCAGCTTGACCGGTCTTGATGCAATGGGACGTGTTGCAGAATTATTAACTGACATGTTAAGAGCAGCAACTCCCGGTGATCGAGAGGTTACGTACATAAGTCATTGTATGACAATTAGAAGCTTGCTTTGAAACTGAAGACCCTGCTATAATTTTTTACACAGGCAGTTAAAGATGAACTGATAGTTGACCTTGTGGACCAATGTCGGTCCAACCAGAAACGGCTTATGCAGATGCTTTCCTCAACTGGGTAGATCTCAGATTGTTGAACACCTAATTTGTGGACCTCTTGCACATTTGTTTCTCTGTCCACCTTTCTCATATTTTTATTTATTTGTTGCAGGGATGACGAGCTATTAGGCCGAGGTCTGGAGTTAAATGATAATATACAAAGTGCGCTTGCAAAGCACGATGCGTTAGCCTCTGGTTTACCCCTGCCTGTTCAGTATCAGATTGCAGATACGAATTCCCAGTCAACAGGTGCTTCAAGTGTACAGAGTCTTGGAAAAGAACCTGAGCCGGCACCTGATTCAAGCTCAGTTGCGCCAGTTGTTACTGATACTAGTAGCCTGGTCGATGATTTGTACGAAGAGGAAGATGACTTTTCTCAGTTGGCTAGAAGGTTGGCACACTAATTTAAAAAAGGAGATAACCTCATTAGATGCTATAAATTGTATTTCTTCCTATATTCTTATCAGTGTTGGTTAAAACTTGTTGATGAGAGCAAACCAAGACTCAATTGCCTCTTACCTTCGGAAATTTTCTTGCTTTACAGGCACTCAAAACATCAAAACATACAAGCCGGAAGCTCAGATGATTTTCTGTCCTCAACTTCTGTATCAGCACATGAGTCTCCATCCATTGAAGTAGCTTTGGGATCTTCTAGTAACGCGCTGGTTCTAGCTGACCCACCATCCCCAGTGAGGACAACTAAAGAGCAAGACATGATTGACCTCTTGAGCTTGAGCCTTGCCTTGACAACCACATCACCAGAATCTTCAGTTCCAATCTCTCAAAGTGCACATGAAGCGCTTGTTCCTCCAACTACACAAGTGCATACAAATGGTTCCCAAACTTATCATGGACAGGTTACTTACAATAACTATGTCGCTCCTTGGGCACAGCCTCAGCCTCAACCCTTACCCCAATCACAAACACATCCGCAGCAGTATCAAGCTCAAGAAACCTTTCAGCCTCAACATCATCAGCACCAGTCCTTTCAGCCACACCAGGCGAACCATTTTCATCAGCAGCAGTATGCACAGAGTCCACCATCTCAGCAGCAGTATGCACAGAGCCAACCATCTCAGCAGCAGACTCCGTCATTTCATCCTTCCAATGTGCCTCCCCAAGCATCTCAGCGACTATCACCTCCACAAACACAAATGTTTTCCTCTCATCAGTATCCACCAAATTCACCAGGTTACATCCCACCTCCATGGGCAGCTACCCCTGGGTATCATAACAACCAAAGAACCATGATCTCCAATAGTACCACTCGAAACTTTGGCCCCTCATCTCAGTCGCCTGCCCACCCTAACAGATCTCAGCAATATACTTCTGCACCAAGTGTTGGGGGAATCTCAAACAAGCTCTGGCTCTACAACACGTGCACCTGTTGCATTTGCAGGTCAGAAGCCATTCATTCCATCTTACAGACTGTTTGAAGATCTAGATGTTTTCGGCAACTCTTATGGAAAGATAAAGGAGGCTAGCAGCGGTGGATCTCCTAGCTTGTCAGGAGGACCTGGCCATGGTAGGGTGGGTGGAAATAAGTAACAGTCAAGTCTACATCATCTTCATACTTATCTTTATGCAGCTGCACTAGTGAAGTTGTGAGAGACAGATGCAGATTGTTCTGATGATCCCAGTGCCGATTGTTTCATTCAAGTCAGTCATGGTTATGCGCTACATCATATATATCTGTAAATATTGATATTCATAGTCGCTTGGGCTCCAGTGTAGGGTTGTCTTTGTGGTTTGTTAGATTATTAAAGCACACTGCTTGGTGATTCTTAATGAATAAATGTGTGGAATTACTCTTGTGAAAGATAATTAACTACCTGTTCCTTGACTGTGGATTTGATTATGAATGTCAGTTACAGTTTCTTCATTCTGAAATTTTATTAAATAATATTGTCGATGAGTTTAATAATTTTAAAAATATAATATGGTATTATTATATTTATTTCAAAATAAATAATTTAATTTCAGTGCCATTGACTATATAAACAAGGTTCATTCAGTACACGTTCCATGACTTCAAACAGACTACTACAAAATTGACACCCCTAACTCGATTGCAGAAAATACCACCCATTTTCGCCAGCGAATCCCGACGCCACCGCATTCCTCTCCACCAATGAAGACCGTCTTAGCAATCGCATCATGTACGATCGCCTTAGCAATCGCATCATGTACGATCGCCGCTTCAATCCTCAAAAAGAATGCAAGAAATCGATCAAAATGGGCTCAAGTTTTACGCACTCTAAACGAAATTCAAACACAATGCGCTACTCCAATCTCATTACTGAAGACGATCTCCGACGAGATATCAAACGAAATGCTCGCTGGTTTAGCTAAAGAAGGAGGTTCAAGAATCAAAATGCTTCCTACTTACATCTGCTCTATGCCTCAAGGTACTGAAATTGGTCATTACTATGGTCTTGATTTTGGCGGTACTCATTACAGAATCGTTAGAATCAATCTTTTAGGCGTTGAGAATGCATTACCTGTTATAGATAAAATTGAGAAAGGAGTAATTCCTGATCACGTTAAGCGCGGAAAGTGTGAACAAGTGTTTGATTTTATTGCATTAGAGTTGAAAAAGTTTATTGACACTGAAACGGAGTATTCGTCTGTAATGTTAGTGGCGAGAAGGGAACTTGGATTTTTTTTTCGTTTCCGGTGAAGCAAAGGAAGGTATCGAGTGGGAATTTGATCAAGTGGACTAAGGGATTTGAGGTTGAGGATGGGGTTAATAGTGATGTAACGGATTGTTTGCAAGAAGCTTTGGATAAAATAGGATTGAATATGAGGGTAGCAGCTTTGGTGAATGATACTGTGAGTACTTTTTGTTATGGAAGGTATCAGAATGAGGAGACTGTTGCTGCGGTTGTTATTGGGACTGGTACGAATGCTTGTTATTTGGAGAAAGTTGAGTCGATTCTTAAGCATCCTGGAACTCTTTCGTCATCAGGGAATATGGTTGTGAATGTGGAGTGGGGTGATTTCTATTCTGCAAATTTGCCAAGAACCTGTTATGATGGCAGTTTAGATCTTGAAACCTCAAATCCGAATGAACAGGTTTTTGAGAAAATGATCTCTGGGATGTACCTTGGGGAAATAGTTAGGAATATGGTTTTCCAAGTGATTCAAGAGTTAGATATGAAACTCTTTCAAATACGCTATGGACCCCTTTCACATTAACTTCTGAGTTGGTTGCTGAAATGAACGAGGACAAGTCTCCTAATTTGGATACTGTTGCACGAGTATTCAAGAATATACTTGAAATCCCTAAAGTTCCTATGAAGCTTCGAAGAGTGGTAGTGGAAATATGTGATATTGTGGTTCGCAGATCAGCTGGTTTAGCTGCCGCTGGCATTGTTGGCATTTTTAAGAAACTGCAGAGGAGTGCAATTGATGCAGGTGAAACACCAAGTAATCGTATAGTGGTGGTGCTAGATGGAGGTGTATATAATGGCTACTCTCTATATAGAAAATACTTGGAAGAAGCCGTGGCTAGCATTTTGGGAGAGGAAGCTTACACGATCTTCGGTGTCACGGACCTTGGTCCAGTTGTCGGTGCAGCACTCATTGCTGCCTCTCACTCTCCGATAAGGCTTCCTAAAATGTGACTGGATCATGAACTCTGATTGGATCAGAGACTGTTACCAATCTCGTCCACAAATATACAAGCTGCTAGAGTTGCCATTGAACTAGAAATTCTTTTGGCGAACATTTTGTATCATTGTAAAGATAGAAACCAAATCAACACTAAGATTCTTTAGAACATGTGAAGGTCCGAATGGGACAATCACTCTCCAAGTCTCTGAATAAAACTCAGGCCCACTTTTTCAAACAATCTTATTATGCACTGGCTGTTGTAATTGTTACTTGGGTTGATCACATGCATCAGTCTGTTACAAATCGAATACGCTTCGATCAGTTCAGAGTACAACACTGTGAATGCTGGTCGTATTGATGCCTGAAGTGGAGGAAGGTCTCTTCCCAGAAATGTGCATATGATGTGTGACGACTCCATGCATTCTTTCGTCAACTGGCCAACCACAAGAATTCTCTCTATATATGTGAGTTGATGCTAATAAGTGCTTCATTTCTCTCTTTCTATTATGTGACTCAATAAATACAACTTGATGGGCAGCTACCCCTGGGTATCATAACAACCAAAGAACCATGACCTATCAAAACTTTGGCCCCTCATCTCAGTCGCCTGCCCACCTAACAGATCTCAGCAATATATTTCAGCACCAAGTGTGTTGGGGGATTCTCAAACAAGCTTGGGCTCTGCAACACGTGCACCTGTTGCAGGTCAGAAACCATTCATTCCATCTTACAGACTGTTTGAAGATCTAGATGTTTTCGGCAACTCTTATGGAAAGATAAAGGAGTCTAGCAGCAGTGGATCTCCTAGCTTGTCAGGAGGCCCTGGCCAGGGTATGGTGCGTGGAAATAAGTAATGGTCAACTCTACGTCATCTTCATCCTCATCTTTATTCACCTGCACTTAGTGAAGTTGCCAGAGACCGATGCAGATTGTTCTGATGATCCAGTGCCTATTACTTTCATTCAAGTCAGTCATGGTTATGTATATATATTATATATCTGTAAATATTGATTTTCTTAGTCGATTGGGGCTCCAGTGCAGGGTTGTTTTTGTGGTTTGTTAGATTCCTAAAACACTGCTTGGTGATTCTTACTGATTAACTGTGTGGAATTACTCTTGTGAAAGATAATTAACTTCCTCCTGTTCTTGGAGTGTGGATTGGATTATGAATGTCGAGTTCGGTTACTTTGCGACCCCAATAAATACGTATATTTTATCATCTCAACTATTTGTATTTTTAAAATTAACATATGCGTATTCAAAAATGTATTTGTGCATCTGCAAAACGACAAAAAACATGCAATAAACGATAAAAAATGCAAAAGTGTGAATTCGAGACGGTCGAATGAGGGAGTCGCACAAATCGTAGCACAAGAAGGGGTCGTAAATGAGCCCATCCCTATGAATGTCAGATACAATTTCTACATTCGGGAATTTTATTAAAATTATATTCTCGATGAGTTTAATAATTTTAAAAAATATTGATAATAAAATTAATTATATTTATTTGAAAATAAATAATTTAATTTCAGTGCCGTTGACTATATAAACAATGTTCATTCAGTACACGTTCCATGACTTCAAGCAGACTACTAAAAATTGACAGCCCTAAGTCGATTGCAGAAAATACCACCCCATTTTCGCCGGCGATATCTCGACGCCGCCGCATTCCTCTCCACTGAAACATCCGATCATGAAGACCAAAGCATCATCAATTGAATTGTTGCTCTACACCGGCTTAGCAATCGCATCATGTACGATCGCTGCTTCAATCCTCAAAAAGAAAGCAAGAAATCGATCAAAATGGAGTCAAGCTTTAAGTACTCTAAAAGATATTCAAACACAATGCGCTACTCCAATCTCATTACTGAAGACAATCGCCGACGAGATTTCAAACGAAATGCTCGCTGGATTAGCTAAAGAAGGAGGTTCAAGAATCAAAATGCTTCTTACTTACATCTGCTCAATGCCTCAAGGTACTGAAATTGGTCATTACTATGGTCTTGATTTTGGTGGTACTCATTACAGAATCGTTAGAATCAACCTTTTAGGCGTTGAGAATACATTACCTGTTATAGATAAAATTGAGAAAGGAGTGATTCCTGATTACGTTAAGCGCGGAAAATGTGAACAAGTGTTTGATTTTATTGCATTAGAGTTGAAAAAGTTTATTGATACTGAAACGGAGTATTCGTCAGTAATGTTAGTGGCGAGAAGGGAACTTGGATTTTCTTTTTCGTTTCCGGTGAAACAAAGGAAGGTATCGAGTGGGAATTTGATTAAGTGGACTAAAGGATTTGAGGTTGAGGATGGGGTTAATAGTGATGTAACGGATTGTTTGCAAGAAGCTTTGGATAAAATAGGATTGAATATGAGGGTAGCGGCTTTGGTGAATGATACTGTGAGTACTTTTTGTTATGGAAGGTATCAGAATGAGGAGACTGTTGCTGCGGTTGTTATTGGGACTGGACGAATGCTTGTTATTTGGAGAAAGTTGAGTCGATTCTTAAACGTCCTGGAATTCTTTCGACGTCAGGGAAGATGGTTGTGAATGTGGAGTGGGGTGATTTCTACTCTGCAAATTTGCCAAGAACCTGTTATGATCACAGTTTAGATCTTGAAAGCTCGAATCCGAATGAACAGGGTTTTGAGAAAATGATCTCTGGGATGTACCTTGGGGAAATAGTTAGGAGAATGGTTTTCAAAGTGATCCAAGAGTTAGATATGGAACTCATTTCAAATCCGCTATCGACCCCTTTCACATTAACTTCTGAGTTGGTTGCTGAAATGAACGAGGACAAGTCTCCTAATTTGGATTCTGTTGCACGAGTATTCAAGAATACACTAGAAATCCCAGAAGTTCCTATGAAGCTTCGAAGAGTGGTAGTGGAAATATGTGATGTTGTGGCTCGCAGATCAGCTGGTTTAGCTGCTGCTGGCATCGTTGGCATTTTTAAGAAACTGCAGAAGAGTGCAAATGATGCAGGTGAAACACCAAGTAAGCGTATAGTGGTAGTGCTAGACGGAGGTGTATACAACGGCTACTCTCTATATAGAAAATACTTAGAAGAAGCAGTGGCTAGCATTTTGGGAGAGGAAGCGTACACGATCTTCAGTGTCATGGACCTTGGTCCAGTTGTTGGCGCAGCACTGATTGCTGCCTCTCACTCTCCCATAAGGCTTCCATAAAATGTGACTGGATCATGAACTCTGATTGGATCAGACTGTTACCAATCTCGTCTATGACAAGCTTAGCTAGAGTTGCAGTGAACTTGAAATTCTTTTGGCAAACATTTTGTATCAGTGTAAAGATAGAAACCATGCATATTAACAGTAAGATTCTTTAGAACATGTGTAGGTTCAAATGGGAATAAAACTCAGGTCCATTTTTCAAACAATCTTAATTATGCACTGGCTGTTGTAATTGTTACTTGGGTTGATCACATGCATCAGTCTGTTACAAATTGAATACGCTTGGATCAGACCAGATCGAGTACAACAACTATACACTGTGAATGCTTGGCGTATTGTTGCCTGAAGTGAATGAAGGTCATCTTAAAGACTAGAAAAGCGCAACTACTTGACCTATTTTTTTAGAGATGACGTTGCAATTCAAGGGATAAAACATGCACGTTGCATTATTTAAAGAAGTGTTTTCTACTGCACAAATTTAATTATGAGAAGGCGAGTAGCCCACAGTAATGACTAATGACTATTACTATGCCATGGCAGCTTCAAAGCTACAAATCTTTCTTTAACTGGAAGTCTTTAGCCAGCTTCTGTTATTTTCCATACTAATATGTATGAGAGACATTAACAAGCTCATAATTCACCCCAAACAAATACTCACCTAACCACACCTGCTAGTGCTTCATTGCTTCCCATGAACACCTTCATTCAAACTTCAAATTTTCCTCTATCAAGATTTCTCTCTATGTGAGCTGATGCTAATAAGTGCTTCATTTCTCTCTTTCTATTATGTGGCTCAATAAATATAACTTCACAGCATCGAAATGCTTGACAACCTTATAGTTGGGTACTCATTGCAACTATTTGCACTAGAATAAAAGTTCATTTCTGACAGTGTATAAGCCAGACTGCAGTATATACGACTAATTTCATATGACATAATTTGCATTACATCACTTCCAAGATATAATATAAAACAGTGATTACACCATTTCAAAACAATCCAGAAGAAACTAAATTTAATCATGTCATACTCATTCACACTGCTTCTAATTACTTGTAGAAGTCGAAGTCAGTGTCAGGCTTCTTGACGTTTGTGCGGTAGCCCTTCTCAAAGTCTTTTGGAAGAATGACATATCTGTTCTTGCGCACTGCATGCATTCCTGCTTCTTGGCATATGGCTGTAATCTATAAGCAATAAAAAATGCATAAGTAACTCACACGCTACAAAGCATCAACAAATTGACAAGTGTGATGAGTGAAGGATAAAAACTTCATCAATAGCTGGAACTCTCTAAACACAGCCAGCATCAACATAAGGTCAAATCAAGCACCTAAAGAACCTAACATCCTGTGCAGAGCCAAGGGCTACCCTCTCCATGATGTACAAGAGAAACTATTTGATTTCTATTCTATTTTCGTAAAATCTAAATGTTTGCATTTCAGGTACATTGGTAAACCATTCACCAAAGGATCTGCAAGTAGAACACTTACCTCTGCAGCACTGATTTTATCAGGACGGGACACATAATCTTCCAGATCAACCTCATCACTTAAGTTCATCTTAGCAGTGCAAACCTGTTATATCACACACCGGTGTAAGTTAAGTAACTCAAAAAATGATTTTCAAGTTGCAATCCTATTTGCGGAGTTATCAGAGTAGCTAGCTTTATTGCTTTGGAACACGTAATCTGCAGGGCTGACCTGAAAAACAAGCCTCTTCTGTCGTCTATCGGGCAGAGGGAATTCAATTTTCCTGTCCAAACGACCAGGACGCAAAGTGCGGGATCCAACGTATCAGCACGATTTGTAGCCATAATAACCTTCACATTCACAGTCTGATCAAATCCATCCATCTGTCAAAATTACAAAGCCAGCACCAAATTAGACACTAATCAGCAAAGAAGAGAGTCTAAATACATTAACTAGTAAAACCAAAATATATTCCTGAACTAGGGAATTATTATTTACAACAATCTTTCAATCCGTGATGGAAAACACCCAATCTAACCTGATTCAACAGTTCCATGAGGATACGTTGCACTTCTCTATCTGCACCAGTTTGAGCATCAAAACGAGCAGTGGCAATGGCATCGACTTCATCAATAAAAATAATTGCAGGAGCATTTTCCTTAGCAAGACGAAATACATCGCGTACCATTCTTGGACCCTGTTTATAATTAAGATGGAAAAAGCAAGTCAGACATCATCCCACGGGTATCAAAACAACTATAACAGATTGCAATTTTTACGGTTCAATGAATGCCAAGTAATTAAGTTAAGATGTTTCTAACTTATAAATAACTTTGCAAAAAAGTTACACATATGCATACCTCTCCCAAATACTTCTGAACGAATTCCGAACCAACAACTCGAATGAAAGCAGCCGTAGTGTGATTGGCTACTGCCTTAGCAAGCATTGTCTTGCCAGTTCCAGGTGGCCCATAAAGCAGCACACCCCTTGGAGGATCAATACCAATCTGCTTGTAAAGTTCATGGTGCGTCAATGGCAGTTCAACAGCTTCACGTATCTCTTGTTTCTGAATGTCACATCCACCAATATCCTGATGATAAAAAAGTGACAACAGTAACTAAACCTAATTTCCAAGCCCTAATTTTTCAAATCATAACATTCAAAATCAACTGAACAGCAGCAGACTTACAGCGTAAGTAACATCAGGCTTCTCGGACTGACTCAAAAGAGATATACTCGAATCAGCCTCAGGCGGCAACACATCAACTAATGCATTAGAATGCCTATGCAACGCGACAGAAGCAGAAGGCTTCAACAACTCTCTATTAATAGTACTCAAAATCCTCACATAATAATTAGATCCAGTAGTTGATCCAACTATGCCATTATTCTGATCAACCATCTCCATAAACTGTCCAATCACAAGCGGAACAGATTGAATCCGTTTCACCTCTTCCTGCGCTCTCAAAAGCTCTCTTTTCAAGTTCTTAAGCTCGTCTTTAACGTACTCTTCTTGAATATCGATGAATTCGAGTTGGCGTTGAAGGGACTTGAGGCGGCCATAGAGATCGTCGTCGTTGGAGGCGGAGTTGGAGTTGGTGTCGGAAGTGTCGTATCTGGATGGAATGGGTTTGGGATCGAGGAGCATGGCGGAGGACGACATCGTTAGGGTTCGAATCGATCGAAGCGACTCTGGCTTGTTCTCGAAGAAATATGAGTATAGAACTGAAGAGAGGTTGAGCACGACCCGGACCGTTGGGTTGGGTGTTGGGCTTTTGAATAACGGGCTATCATTTTCTGGGCCTTGGCCCAACTAAGTTCTAACATGTGAAAGCCGGATCACGTGTATATAACCACAATGTATGTAAAAAAAATTTTGATATACATTTCAAAAAGATAACAAGAGGACTTAATACCTAATACAAGGTCCTAACAATTTAGGACAATGATTTAGGTCACTTGAACAGAGATTCAAAGATAAAGATTTATAACAGTCTAACTTGTGTAGTTCGATTGATATCGAAAACCGACATTCTCGATCGTTAGTGTATTTTTTTAATTTAATCATCTATTTTAATTTAAATTATTTTAATTTTAACCGTAAAATAAATCAAAATCAACAAATCAGATGATGCCTTCATGTCTTTCAAAACTTTAACACCGTCCGTATCCGAACTCTAAATTTCCATATAAACAAAATAAAATATGTTGGATGAACATGTTTGTCACGACACCACATTCTTAAATAAATGGGCACAACCAAGCATTCATCATGGCCGGTTCTAAGAAAATCTTGAAGACCCATTTATCGATTTGTTGAAGCAACACACCTTTAATACTATGATGAACTCAGGTACATTTATATAAATAAAGTACTCATCAATTCATTGAAAAAGTACTCATTATTTGGAGAAGAATTGACTTTGACTAACTCAATGAGAAACAAGTATTCAATAAGTTTAGAATGTTGGCAAAACCAGCAGGCACTGTATCCAGCAGTGGTCTGAAACTTTCCTTCGCATTTATTGAATGATACATTTAAGTTTACAACAGTAAACTCACCATCCTCCACCGTAGGTAAGCATGTCAGCACATACCTAAGGTTTAAGAAAATACATACAGAAGCAGCAGCAGCAGCAGCAGCAGCTGCTGCATATGCTTTGGATTTAATGCGCCGAGCAATGGCAGCTGGAACATACTCATTTTCCAGTTTTCCATGGCCTTATTTTTTAGGACAATACGACGAACATTTAAAAGAGATGAATAAACACAACATGGAATTAATAAACAAAATCGGAACAAAAAATGTGTAGCTAACTGCACAAATAACTCGTGGAACAAATAAAGATTCTTGTTGAGTATGAGTCAAGGCACATACTCGTTCTCGATCATCGGAGCAGTTCTTGTTCTTGGTGCAAATGGAACTCTTGTACTTCCTACAAAAACTGTTCCAAAGGTATCACCCTCGTCCGCAGCCTTTTCCATACCCTGCATTTTTCTCTTACGCCTGATCTTTAAAAGTAAATTAACAACAAGCCCCAAAAGGACTAAAAGCACAAAACCAGCAACCACAGACCCAATTATGATCCATATTTTTGAGTCAATCTTAGAAACAGCTGCTGCTTTTGACTCAGTTACAATCGCAAAATGGCCTTGATTGACCGTGGAGCACACATTGTTAGATGTAAAATTGCTGAAATAAACACCACCTTGTAAATCAAATATTGCACACTTTAAATGAGACCCGTCTCGAGCAAATTCCACATCAGTAAAATTGATTAGTATCGGACTAGCAGATGGTCTAATATCCAACTCAGGCAAATTCAGAGCTGACAAGTTCTGAGCATCGTAAGCAAGCAGCCCCAAAACTGGTGACAAATACTTATACCCTTTCAGTGGATAATAAAACGCAGACCAGTTCCCTAAATTCTGGTACACAAAAACAAGCCTTTCAACATAAGGAGAGACTAAAACTCCAGTAGGGATATCAAATTCATTGTAAAGGCGGCCCCTTTTATACAAACTACCACTCCTGAGTCTCAAAGATGCAACCTTTATGCCAGTTAGGTTATCAGGGACTGAGGCATCATAAGGAACTCCTGTCTTTGGGTTTTTGAAGGCTTTAAAGGCATAATTTTGTTAGTGCATTGTCTAATGCACTTGCATTGGATTGAGCTGAAATCAAAATCAGATGAGAAAACCCAAATATCAAAAAAAGCAGTGGAAGACAATATTGTACCCTCATTGATGATGTATGGTGATTTAGGTCAATCAACAAGAAGCAGCTTCAAATCTGATCATCTTTGTTGTAAAAAAAGGGCTTTAACCTGAAAAAATCTGAGCTTTGTGTGTTTTAGCACAATGTAGGTAGTGGGTGGTATTGAGAAGATGACTTGGAGATCAGATGGGGAAGGAAGAAAGAGAAAAGAGAGGAAATAGAGTAGAATATGTGGAAAAAATCTTAACCAGAATATGAATGCACAATAGATAAGGAGTGGAGATGATGATGAATTTGAAATAACTTAAACAAAAAATACAGTATTTTTTTTTTTTTTTGAGGAAAACGGAGAATTTGTACTCAAATCACGCAGCTTGTACTTAATTCAAATAGAATTAATTTGGAAATATTTTGCTATAAGAAAATGTTGATTAGTCTGACAAAAATATTAAGACTTTTTATGGACAGTGATATGCTTGATTGGAGACTGGGTGTCAATATAGCCATATAAATTTCATCATTTGCAAATTTAATATGGCAACTTGGTGTTTAATTACAGCAAACAGCAAGGTTTGTGATGTGCTAAACATCATAGGATTGTGTACTTTATCAGGATATTAAAATATAAGTAATAATTGAGAGGCAGAATTCGTAAACAACATTTTCTTGGTACATGTCATCAGACGCAAAAGTTGCCAGACCGTGCCTTAGTGATAATGTACCGATACCTTAATATTTCTCTATCAGTGTGTCTAGTTTTTTACTTAACATCTAACCACATGGAGCATCGTGGTTGCCTGTGGAATAAAGACATGAAGCTTTCATGAGCCAACAAAACTTTCATGAAGTTATTAGAGGCTTAAATTCAATCTGAAAAGCAAACGTTTGTTTACATACACAATTGAATTTCGAATCTGACAATGTCTTGACATATCCAAGATATTTGGCAACAAAGATAATTGGCACAAATGCAAAACAAGGGTTTAAAAAGAGAGGACAAGGAATCACAGTGCAGTAAAATGAGTAAAAGAATAAAAAGCACATCCTAATCAGGATGAAATAGATTCTCTTTCGGACTCAACAACACAAACAGCAGAATCTATATTCCGGGCAGCTTCAGGATGTTTTGTACTATCTTTATCTTTTCCCAAGGGGTCTGAGTAGTTAAGATTGATTTCTGACACAGGGTTATTAAACACTGTTGGGGAACTAGCAGTTGGAGATGCTAATGGCGGAGAACGAGGGGAAATGGGAGGAGATACTGAGAGCATTCTGGATACACCTGGGATTGGGTACACCTCTGTGACCTCTTCAATGCCCTCGTCTATGTAGACAACATCTTGCATCGTAAGTTGATGGTATTCCACAATCTCCCGAAGAAACCTGTTCTCCCGCGCATACACAGAATTTTCGTGGGCTAAACGAGCCTTCTCAGCCAACAGAGTTTCTAATTGAAGACGTATCTGAAACCACAAATTGAAGCACGGGTATCTAGTTAACTATCTATATCCAGATTACTTTTAGAATACCTACAGAACCGTTTGTTCAGTAGTCACCAACTAATTAGTTGCCAAGCAATGACCATACACACTACGAAACAAAAACATCAACCATGCACATACCATATCATCATCAGCAGGATTGTCACTCTTCGATCTGGAATCTCGTAGCATTTTGTTCTCCTCTTCTAGCTGTGAGCATCTCTCTTTTGCAAAAGCCAAATCAGCCTTGATAGTTTTTAGCTCCCGCAAAAGTAACTTTGCTTTAGCAGCAGTTGCCATTGCAACCTGCATTTGATACAAACAAAATTCAGTGCAACTATTTCAAAGACAGCAAAAGCTGAATCCATGAGTCACAGTGCATAACTACAAATACACAACGGTACACCATCTAATGCACGTAAATAATATTTTCTACATTCCCATTGAGATTGTCCCTATGAATCTAGGTGCCTCAAGTAAAACAAGATGCACTAGTACTTCTTTTTGTATAGTGTATAATTGTAAAATTCACGCAGTATGCATGAATACAGAGCTGGCACCTTACGTCGCGAGAAGCTTTGAGCTGAGTTTCTTGAGTTGTTTGAATAGGTAATTGGGTAGGTGGGAGCGGCTGCCACGTAGTATAAGCACCAGATATCTGATTATGTGCCTCAGAACTCCCCCCTTTTCTTCTGATCTGTAGTTTACGAGTTTCTTGAATGATATCCGCAGTCTTATTTTCCATAATGGTCTTACCTCCCTAGAACAGAAGGAAATTAATTAATAATATACAATGTATATAAAGGAAAGCAAAAGGAAAATATATCATGTAAAATCACTGCGCGCTTCTTACTATAAATCAAGAGCACAAACTGAAATGCACACTGTTTACTAAAACTTTATTTCATTTGTTGATTTATGATAATTTACCTAACCTTTTACTAAGTTCAATAATTATGGCTTAAGTGTACAAGAGCAAGCTATAAATGGCTGTTAAACTACAAATTGACATTTCGTAGGTTAAGTGGCTATCAATCTGAAAAGGCACTGTGCAATAACTAGGTTACCTCAAATGCCTTCTCAAAAGTATCCCCAATTTGATTAAGAGATGAAGTGATTGCATCTAGCCCTTTGCGGAATCTAGGACTTTCCAGTCTCCTGACATTATCGGACGCTTGATATGGTTTGTTGAGCTGCAACAAAAGCAAAATTGATGACGAGAGACATTATTACCATTTCAATCGCTAGATAGGCAATTCGTGCAACGAATGGCATAGAAGCTTATTAGTATAATAATACTGCTAGTCACTAGATTATACCTTGCTACCAGAATCCTGCATATGAAACCTTGTGCTGCCAGGTGTAGAGTTTCCGGTGCCATTATCATCATCAAGAATGGCTTTAGCTTTCCGAGCAAGGACTCCCCAAAAGCCAGAATTGGACTCATTGCTCATGGAAGTGGACTCAAGTGGACTGAACTCCTGCATTTCCAAAAAGTTTGCCATCAGCATTTATTGAAGCTAATGGCCTTAGCCACTATCCATCAAATTACGGAAGTCACAAAACTAGATTAAATATAATGAAAATAACTGTGCAACAATTTACACCAGAAATCTTAGAAAGTTCCAATTATTGCAGTTGGAAATGCCTCCATAAATTTTTATCGCAAAAAATTTAGCAAATGTGCTCTAAACTCAGACCGTGCAAAAAAATTACCAACTGCTGTCTTTGAAAAAAATCACACTTGAAAAAAGACTGTCAAGTTCACAGTGTATAATAAGTTTCATTTTTACTTAGTAAAATTGTGTTAACATTTTAACAGGACACTCTACTACGAGTGAGTTAAATGCCTCATTTCCAGGAACACCGGCATTAGCAATTTCGTCTAAAAAACATTGAAGTCTAGTTCACAGAAGAAAAATTACTACTGTCGAGAACGTATACACAAAAACTATAATTATACAGAAATTGGGACCTTCTTCGTCAACTGGAGAATATGTATAGGATCTTTAAAATTGTCAGTTCAATTACACCAAGGCAACTTATAAGTACAACTCTGAAACAATATTTCATCAACCTAACCCTAGACTAGTACTAGTATCAATTTCTATATAATCAAACTAGCTCGCACATCATATGCAATTAAATAAAAACACAAAAAAAACAGGCGATCGAATAGACCTTGGATCCAGGCGGATTACGATAAAATGCAGAGTCTCCATAAGCGTTTGAGAGAGATGAATCCCTATGAGCGGCGGAAGCGCGAATAGCTTGAGCGGCTAAAGAAGGAGGATCGGATAAGTCATCTTCGTCTTCCGGCCGATGATGAGGAATCTCTTCCTTGAAAGTTGCAGACCTAGTAATCACTTGTTTCCTCCTATACGCCATGAAATCACATCCAAATCAAATCGACTCTCGCGATTCAATAAGACTAAATCAGTATCGCCGCCGAGAACGTCGCCGGCGATGTCGCGATCTGCTTGATGCGGTTCGATTTTGCGATCGGGAGTGCGAAGAGGAGAGAGAAAATAGGGGCGGTAAATGGTGAGGTGGAAACTGGAAAGGGTTCTAAAGTGACGTTTTTCGTGTCATGTTAGAATTGTGTGCTTCTCTCATTCATTATCCCAAAACCCAATTTCCAGTCAAGTACTTTTTCATTAATTTTGCAACTTTTCAGTCAATTTTTGCTATATCCAATGTAAATTATATTATATCTCAAAACTCATTAGGCATAGTTCAATTGGCAAGAATAGACATAGAAAGCGTAAATCACTAATTCATTCGATTAGGTAGTTATTCGATTGTAGAAGTCAATTTGAATTCAATTCCTGATGGGAACATGGCAGTGACTGCAGAATAGAATAGAAGAAAGTTTACAAATTTCCATTGAACATTTGGGAACTTGTTTCAGTTTTGAGTTCCGTGAGGAACTTGTAACTTGTGTTTTGAACATCACATACTGTGACATCCAGATTGTAGCACTCACAACATAGTAGTAGTAACTAGTGGGCATGATTTTATATTAAGTTTTGCAAGAATGATGCTGATGACATTTTGGATGGATGGATAAAAGGGTATATACCTTTATTCAGTTAACTCAATGGACTTGTTAATATAATCCTTGTCGTGTCTGAATAATTCGTCCCATTCTTCCGACATGTTTATCACGTCAATACCTTTTAGGTAAACATACCATGTTTTTTAGATCACTCAGTTGGTAAGTTGGCTAATTAACTTTCCCATTTTACTTTCTTCTCTTTTTGTAGTTGGCTTATTGACTTCTTTCGAGATGTGATCCATTTCGGTCTTCAATCATACTTTGCGATTTACTCCGTATTAAGAGTAAGTTGTTGTATCGCATGTAACATCAAGTTACTCTTTTTTTTTTAAAAAAAATTATTACTACTTCATCGCTCAAGAAATGGACAAACCCCATACTCAAGGCGGATATGCACTCAGGAGGGCTTGAACCACCGACCTCTGGGACCAGAGAGCAAATGGCTGACTGCTAAACCGCTACTCCTTGTGCAACATCAAGTTACTCAGAAATGACAAATTGCAAAATATCCATAACACAATCAGTTTTTTATGTAATATAGTCGAGTACTTGCATAAAATGTAGTACATGACAGGATTGGCTCTCAAGCCGACCAAATCCTGATGGGGTCGGAGTCTGGTGAGCTATAAGTATCCAGTCGCTCCAACCAAAGCCGACCACATCAATACATTGACTAGCGAACCAACACCCAAAAAAACAAGCACATCAACTTTTCCAAGATACTGATATCCAACTACTTTTTATTGTATGTAACAATGACCTATTGGTAAAACATCTACCGTCGTGGGGAAGATGCTTCGAACATCTGGTCAAGCAAAATCACCAAAGCCATAGCTATAGACGACTCCATCTCAGGCTGAATAACAAGCCTAAACACATCATTACCAAAAACCGCACCTCCAACCGCAGCCTCCTTCCTTTTTATCTCCGCTACACATTTCCTATCCTTGTTATAAATCACGCAGCTCCTCTGTCCATACGACCCTTCCACTTCATACACCAAATTCTTAAAACTCGGTGACAACTGCGTCCCTCCATTGCTACTACTACTACTACCACTGACCACATCTATTCCATTCGCGCTCACTTGCGCTAATGACTTCACATTCCTGAAACTACCGCTTTTCCGCGATGAAAGGCGCGGATTCACTGCCGTCTCACCGTCATATACCAGCCAGTTATCTACCAAGCTCAATCTCTGCTGCATCATACATTCACAAAAAATGTCAGCAGATCAGCGTTGACCAAAAAGTTTGACTTTCTGAAAATCATCGAAAATGGAATACATACCTTGCGACGGATGGTGAAGAGAGGGTTTCCGGAAGCATCCATGAGGAGAATCTGACTCTTACTTCCCGCGATGTAATTATCAACTCGATAGACGAGATTTCCGATGGAATCGAAAACTGTAAATCCGCTGCAGCTCATCAGCAGCGATTTCTTCCATACCGTGAGAATCGTCGCATCTGATTTCACCACCTCTTGATGCACGATCGTACTCGTCGAAGAAGATGGATCGGACGACGTCGTATTGGTCGTGGTAGTCTTAAGCGCTGCGTTTGGATGGACCTTCTTCTTGAGTCCCGGAAGCTTCGGCATAGTTGTGTAAAAAACTGATGATTTGAATTTTGAGTTTTGGGTAGCGGTACGGATCGCGATGCGAGAGTTGTTGATGTTGGTGATGACGAGCTTTAGAGGTGTGATGTACGAATGAATATATAAGTTGAAGGCACAGGCGCATGATAGCGAAATGGGAATAATAATGCGCCGGAGACACTTGGGGATTTTGTGTTTTACGGAGTATAAAACTATCTGTGTCAAACACGTGTTGAGATTTAATGTTTCGAAAAGGACAGTCAAAATATGTTACTCCCTCCGTCCCCTTAAGTTTGTCCAAAAGTATATATTTCACGGTATTTAAGATAGTAATGAGTGTAAAATATGTGGTTGAGAATGAAAGATTTAAAGAATTTGAGAGGAAAGATAAAACATGTGGTTGTGAATGGTTGAAAGTGGACAAACATTAGGGGACACCTAAAAAGAAAGTGGACAAACATTATGAGACAGAGGGAGTATTTGGCTAAATACATAATATTTAGAATAGCAGTAAAAAACAAACGATGTACTCCCTCCCACAAAGTGTTTAAATTTATAATCGTGTGAACTCTTTCTCGAAATTACGTATTTCTTATTCTCATCAAACAATTTTTGCTGGACTAGATTTGAATCCAAAATATACAAAAACTTTCATTTTAACCTTCCTATGCACCATTGGGCATTTTCCTGTTTATATTTACTCAATGAAACAGTGATGGATGATTTATTATGTTTCAATAAAAAGCTTAAAAATATTTGTTTTAAAGAATCTTATGTCACTAAAAGTGGGTCAGTATCGTATGTATATAAAACTCTGATGCCAATAATGAGTCAAAAGTCGAGACAAGGAGAGCAAGCTATTTTAAGTCCTTATAGCCACAAGCTCTACACAATAGAAATATCTCTTGCTGGGGCTGGAAGCCAACCCTAAAAGAGAACACGACATCCCAGTGTATCTGATTCCTCCTTACATCGAAACTGAACCGATGTTTCCTTTTAAAAAAAAATACAGTACTAAAGGAGACTAGATCAGAAGGATGGTGGCCTACTGATCATGCTCTTGGTCAAGCAACCTCTAGACAATTTGAGTATCTTCCCCTGCCTACCCATTTCTGAATTGAAAATGCCTGTTGAACTTAAACAATTTAAAGTACTCTTTTGCACCTTGTTGTGAAGGCAGTAATTGAACCAAGTGGTGCAGTTTACAGCTTTGTTTAATTTGATTCTAGCTTTATGAAGTGAGTTTGTAACCGGCCTTTAGAGCCGTAGGTTAACGTGCCGTCGATCATGAAGGACCGTGGTTAGTGTATCTAGGGACTCAGGAACTGTTAGGGACCTGATCCCAGACTGCAGGGACTTCACAAAGTATACACGCAGCGGAAATGATGTCGAATGATTTCTTTATTAAATCAATCGACTATACAAAACAATAGTTTGTACTATGTAACAACAACAAAAGCTATTACAACACAAAAGTCAGCTTACCCAGGGTCAGTACCCTGTTCGTGACTTCCAGAGACGCTACCTTCACACGATTCCCCCTGAATCTGTTGTAGCTCTCACACACCAAGGATCTGGGTTCTGATGCACTTCAGCCTTACACAGAACGCCCTTGGTTGCTCCTGAGATCCCTCGCACTGCTGCTGGGATGTCCTCCTGCCACCAGGTCCTTCAGACCTTCAACTCCAAGCTTATCTCCTTGATGCACTTTAGCCTTACACAAGAAGATCTTCAAACTCACTTGAATCACTCTCTAGATTCTTGAGTTGTGCTTGAGTTTCGAATGGGAGGGACAATTCAAAATGGCTCCAATCC
>QZGG01001367.1:0-68170 GCA_006409495.1 Sedum album | reverse complement strand
GTTCACATCGTATCCGGAAGGAAGTCACCTTATCAGTAATCATCTCTGAGTCTCAGTTGCGCCAAACATGTCCTTTAAGCTGGATTGGCTCGGTTCCGCTACTCGGACTGCTGTTGGATCGTTTCCGCTGAATGTGTCGAGTGTCGTGTAAGTTGAATCGGATGTTAGTTGTCATCGATCATTTACCCATAGAGTCTCCCAACCGACCCGACCCGACCCGATGTGCAGGTATGTGGATTGGAATAGTGTTTGGAATTTATGGTTCAAGTGATACTCAACATTCGGCTCAGAGCATCCCAGTCCTCACAATATGGTTCAAGTGATTCCTCAGTATTTGTGTTTATTATTATGTTGATGTTCATTTGGCAAAAATATTGACTTGCAGAATTCGAACGCCGGATTTCAAACGTATAGGCATGTTTAGACTCTTGCTGATCAAATACTAGAAATTGACTGCATTTACGTATTATAGTAATTTTTGAGCTCTCATTTTGCAGAGAAGAATGAGTAATAGTCTGAATATAACATGACTCGGAGATTTAATAATTTGTTGTGAATGATCCGATCACTTGCAGGGAGTGAATCTGCACGGAGTTTTACCAGCATATCCACCGTTGGCTCTAATGAACCTCAATGCAGTGAGTAACACTTGGTTCTGAGACCCTGCTAGAGCTGAGTTCATATGTGCCACTACCGCGATTGTATTGTAAGGGAACTGAAAGCTGTTGAATGAGTTGAGATATGCAGTTGTGCCTTCTCTTAAAAGTGTGCGATAAGGGTCACCTCTTCCTTGCAAGCTTTGCCACATTGTTATGTCTGTTCCGTATTTCTTTGCTGCTAGTGGGCCAAAAAGTACAGCCACTTTAGTGTCGGGGTTCACTACTCTCCAGTAGCATCTGTATTGCGGCATTGTCCATGTCCTGGTGTTGAAATAAATTTCATCAGTTCCAGTTTTGAGATTTAAATTTAAATCTTAGTTATAAAGACTTACTGATGCGGACAAGCGGAGGGTTTGGAGAATGGAAATGGAGAGGCAATGGTGGCAAATGTGGCATTGGTGGTAAGCCGGAAACAGGTGGAAGTGTGTATACTGGTGGTGGAGGTTTTGCAGGGGCTACTGGTGGAGGAAATGTTACTGTAGGCGGTGGTAGCAGTGGCGCAACAGGGTAAGGCACTGGAGTAGGTGTCGTCGGGGGTCTTTGTGGAGGTGTGGGTGGACTTGATTTAGGACAGAATGACTTGGGTTGTGGAGGTTGAGAAAGCAAAGAATCAGCAGAGTAAAATGCATAACCAAACATGTTAAAGAGTGATCTTAGCCTCTGAGCTGGTCCAGCTGATGCCGCGCAATTGTGTGTATCTCCATTACCGCCAGTAACCTGAGCAACACAGTTACTTAAATCCGGGGTGCCATCAAATTTCACTGAATAGCTTCCAAACCAGTTGGTAGTCTCTTCGCCTACTATCACTCCTTGGCCATTTGAACCAGGACACGCAACAGCCACTTTGATACCTGTGTCAGTCACATTTTACTCATTAGTCTGTTAAAGCTTCAACATTGTTTTTAAGAAAACTTACCAGACAGCGGAAAGTCGAACAATGACAAATGCCCGTCTCTGCACTGGTCACAAAAGACAGTGCCGCTGACTATACTGGTTGCATCAGTGCTACAGATTTCTAAGGCACATACAATGGTTAGCGCTAAAAACCAGGCTCGACGCATGGTTTCCATGAAAATGGAAGGCTGAAAAGGCCAACTGAATTTACAAGTAATGTGAAGAGAATTTCAAAGAGAGAAAGGTCAGATGGAAGTAGACATCACAAGCTGAATCAGTAACCGGACACTTTTTTACTTAAAGGTAAGAAGTATAAATAAGATGATGATGATCAGCTTCACCAGCTCCCAACTGCATTCATTTAAGTGCATTTCTGGCATATTTGGATCTGGTTGATGACCACAGTGTCATCATAAATGTGATGCTTTAAATTGATTGTGATTCTCGTTACATCTTGCGCAGAACAAGGGGATCATACTAATGTGGACTTTCAAGGTACCATTTCATATTAGTCGACCTGCAACTGGTTTCAAACTACGAATATTTTCTGATCAAAGTTTTGAAGTTGTAAATAGACCCTTGTGTCAATGTTTGAAACTTATTGACCTTCACCGAGCATTTTCTATCTGCCACCACTTAGCTACCTTTTAAGAGCGCAGTTATTTTGACTTAGGCGTAAAATGTAGCAGCAGTTTTTCATTTTTGGCTAAAGGGTTACTGAATGGGTGTGTAGCTTGTGCTGTTGTTACTTGATTTGGAGTGACAGTACAATCAAGGGACTTATGTATGTATGGTCTTTAAGGCGAAAGTGTGTTTTGTCAAAGATGGTAGCTGTATGATTTCAGTGCTTTTAAAGTTTATTTCCAAGCACCCATTTCGGTTGGAGCTTGTAGAATATTTAAGCCGAATTGATAGAACTACAGTTTGCAACTTAGCAGCTGGAGACACTGGAAGAGGAATGTGATGATACTCATTAAAGGGTTTTATTTATAAAGTAGGCCTGCTGCGCAGACAATGGAGGTTCATTGAAGTTCTCCGCATATGAAATTAGGTACTTCAACTACTCCTTCCATGTCTGAGACTTAAAAAAGTGTGAAGTGACACACTGTCATTGGTGAAAAAGATAGGATATCACATGGTATGGGAAAAAACATGACATTATATGCTCACACGAGATGCAAGTTTGTCTGCTTAAGTGGAATTCTCAAGTCATGGTCGGAAGAGTTATTCCTTTTGCTACTTTTTCCATAGCTGAAATGCAACTTGCTACGTGACATCATTTTAACAATTAGCACAACAGTGACAACATTTTTGTTATGCATTTCTTACAATCAGTAACGTAAATTATAATCCAAAATCTTTTTTGTTGTTTGATGCTCAAAAAGAAAAAAGAAGACACTAACAGGACTTCAACTGTCGCCAAATTGTAACAAAAATACGGGAAATCTTTTAAAAGTCTACAACAGGGCAGCAAGTGATACTCTATGTTCCGTGTTATTAAAAAAGTAGTTCTCTGAAACAACACCTAGTAATTGGTTTCCTAAACGGAAAAATGCCAAACCTGATGAGAGCTTCCCATAGTAGTGCACCATACCACCTTCGACCAACTGACTCTTTATGCTAATCTACTTCTTCTTCTTGGACTTGCTCGACAATGAATGAGTATATGCAGTGCCCTGTAGCCACTCATCCATGGAGGCATCTCTAGTTTTAGTTCCAACTTCAACCTTTGCAGCTCTCTTAGATTTCTATGTACATTACAAGACCAATGGTTAAAATCTGAAAAGAAGAACTTCGGATTTTTGTTTAAGTGAGGACTTCATGGTGTACCTTGGAAAGGTTTTGGAATTGACCACGGACCCACACTCCAAGAAGTATAAGAAGGGCGATTCCAAGAGTCACTAGAAATACAGACTCAACACTGAAAAGGTTGCCAGGTTCAACGACTTCAATTGTGCCATTGTAGAATGTGCTCTGGTAAGCAGTCTGGTCTATTTCGTAAATGATGGTACCCACAAGATCAAAAGTTCCAGCCTGCATTGTTTATCGATTGGTCAGTTGAATTGAAACATCTTGCGCTTTTTGTTAAAGCCAAAAAATTGTGCACTGTTAACGAGAGGTGCATGTACACGGTAATGCATATACCTGTAGGTACTTGCTGACAGCAAATATGTATGGGAAAGTAGCTTGAGCTGATAGAGGGACTGTTGCCTTGTTGAATCCCTATATTGAAAATAATGTACAGTTAAAAATTTATATTTATTTGAGGAACTATGCACGAACACTGAATATTTAGATCACGCGAATCTTTTAGAAATCACGTTATACAGGGATTGCGAATGGAAATATTTGATAATTCATGAATACTTACTCTACTGGAAGATGGCCCATCCAGAAAACACGGTGTACTAGTCCAATCATATCAAACACTTCTACTGTAACTAATATTTTCTAGTATATGTTCATAGGTTTGCGGATATAGAAATGACAATAATTCAAAATGCTCAATACTGATATACTATAATAAATTTACTTGCCTGGGCTGTAAGATTTTGGACAAGCATGCGATGATCATAAGGCAGATGCACGCTAGCCCTAATAGCAATCACATTCAACGTCGCCTCGCCTAAAAACAACAAATCAAGCCTTGAAAAATCATACCATAAGAAAACAAATCCGAAGCAGAAAAGTAAATCATATCATGGCAACTGCATGAATTCATTAAATTTTAAAGACATGGAAACACACCATTGTTCTTCAATCCAACCAAAAGTTCGTCTCCTCTCCAGCCGTAACCACTGACAAATAAAAACTTCGTAAATGAGTGTTTGCGTTATATGGTACTGTAATTTTAAAAAGTAACAGGCAAACTTAAACTCACATTTACCAACATTCTTAGGGAACACGGTCACAGTCTCTATCCCACTAGCGGAACCAAAAGTCTCCTCACCAAAATCATAAACATCCTCACCACAATTCCAATATCCCCTCCTTCGCCAGGCTCCGCAATATCCAAATCAGGATCCGGTTCCGAATCACACCTAACCACTGCTCAACAACAAACAAACACAAATCATCAAAAAGAAAAATGCAATCTTGCTCAGGAGTCGGGATTTGGATTCATGGACTAATCCAAGATGAAATCAAATCCCTAAATTCTGAAACTTAGCTGCAGATTTCATTTCACATGTACCAACAAACACACAAATTACAAATATACAAAACCCTAATTAGCTCAACAAGTCAAAAGATCAAAAACTTTGGAATCTGGGCATGAATAAATCACACCCAATACATGCAACATCAAATCACAGAATGAATCAAGCCCAGATCTGAAAATCAACTAACGGAGAGGTAAATGATTGAGCAAGATCAAACCTTGGAGTAGGGGAGCGGCGAGCAGAAGAAGGGCTAGGAGAGAAGCCGATCGTCATTGATACAGATTGAAGCTTTAGAGAGATAAGGTCAAAGTCGAGAAAGTCAGTGATTTGTTGGTTAGAACGTCGCCTGTAGATGAAGAAGATGAAGACTTTTATCTCCTTTGTTTGCAAATATTCTCAATTTTATCACCTTTGGTAATTATTTTATCAACTACATTTTTCTTCATTTTCACATTTTATCACCATTTGGTAATTATTCTTGCACCAAAGGTCTTCGGCAAATGGTATTTCCATCAAATAATTTATCAATTGGAAAATGCGCACCGAGCCAACTAAAATGACTAAAATACCCATATATGTTTCTATAGCTAAACATACCACTTAAAAATATTTTGGTAAATTCTATAAAATTATCAAAATTCTCCCGACACTTGTTGTCTATCCTTTTCATTTGGGATATGTAGCGCAGTTTGGAAGCTCGGTATGCATTGAATTCTAGTGCACAAACATCACTCTTCTTGATTTTCAGAAATTCATGTGTGACACATCAGAAGTTTGACGTGTATTGAGTTCCCATAATGTGTCATTTGTCCAAATAAGTGAACATATCAAAAGTATTTTAAAATTTTATAAATTTTATAAAATTTGTATATTAAGACAAAAAAGAGGGCCGCAAGACATTTTCCATTCTTTAAAGAAATGTCTAGTTAGGGAATTTACTCTCATTTATCTTCATTTTGTAATTACTTTTCAAAGTACACCATCCCCAATTTGACATTTTCACAAACGCACACACGAAACTGTAAATATTACGTATTTCACACTCCCTACGTAAACGCTAAAACGAGGCGCGTCGTTCATCCCCTACCGATCCCCTCAGCTCGTTATCATCATGAGGGCTCCCAAGAGGCCGATCCACTCCGCATCGACATGGCTTCGACGACAACCTCCAAAGGTCAAAGCTTTTCTTGCTGTCATGGTCGGCATGTTGGCCTTAGCTATGTTGCGCCTCATTGTACACGATCACGACAACCTCTTTGTCGCTGCCGAGGCTGTCCATTCCGCTGGAATATCAGTTTTGATCTATAAGCTTATAAAGGAGAAGACTTGTGCTGGTATTTGCGTTCTTGATTGAAAGATTCAATATTTTTTGGTTTTTGTTGTTTTTGCCTGTTTGGGGATTTTGACCTTTTGATGGATTTAGGGTTTTATAATTATAATTTAGCTGATTGTTTGGTAAATATCAGTTTTGCTGTATAAGATATAGAAGAGAAAACTTGTGTTTTAGTAGCTTAAATATTCGAAAAAATTGCTATTGTTGTTGACTTCTTGTATTTGGGATTTTTACATTTTGTTGATGTAAAGTAGGGTTTTATAATTATAGAATGTGGATGAAATTGGGGGTGAATTTTGGTGTAATTCGATTAGTTTGTGGAGATCTATATGATTTTGGATTTTTGATGCAGGGCTTTCATTGAAGTCACAGGAATTGACGGCGATATTTCTAGGTGTTAGATTGTATTGCAGCTTTGTTATGGAGTACGATATTCACACGCTGCTTGATTTGGCTACTTTAGCGACTACTTTGTGGGTTGTTTATATGATGCGTTTTAACTTGAGGTTGAGTTACATGGAGGACAAGGACAACTTTGCAATTTACTATGTGGTGAGCTTGCATGCCTTCTCCTTTGTCCGCTTTCGACACTCGAAGAATGATCTTTAGATGAAGGATAATTGCATATTCTCTGTTTGACCAAATCGTTGTGTGTGATACATATTTGGGTGTTTCAATTTGCGTGCCACTGTTTAAGTATATGGCATGTATTGTAAGTATAACTTGTTGTGAACTTCCTTTCAGGTTGGACCTTGTGCTGTTCTACTCCTAATCCACCCATCGACATCACACCATGTTATCAACAGGATTTTGTGGGCTTTTTGCGTGTATCTCGAAGCTGTTTCAGTTCTCCCTCAGTTGCGTGTCATGCAGAATACCAAGGTACTAATCCTGATGTAAGATTTATGTACTCTGGATATGAAGAAAAGAAAACATTGTTGAGTTACTTATTGTCTTTTATAGATTGTTGAACCATTCACCGCACACTATGTGTTTGCGTTGGGTATTGCTAGGTTCTTGAGTTGCGCCCATTGGGTGCTTCAGGTGCGTGTTTGTAATTAGTAAAAATAATTTTTGAATACCCGATCCTGTTGGCGGATTTTTCATCTGTTATAACTTTTACTTCAGGTTTTAGACAGTGGTGGGCATTTACTCGTAGCTCTTGGTTATGGATTGTGGCCTTCTGTGGTTTTGATTTCTGAAATTGTCCAAACTTTATTCTAGCAGACTTCTGCTACTATTACATTCAAAGGTATGTTGAGAATGCTGTCAGCCTGTCTATTATCCTGAGTTGTTCATTGTATATGTTTTTTTATTGTGCCACTTGCGTTTTCCACTCTTGCAGTGTTTTTGGAGGACAACTGGTGCTACGTCTACCCTCAGGAGTAGTTTGAGTTGCAGATCTCGCTTCAAACTATAAGGAGGCTCAAACTGACAAAATAGGATTTACAATCTGTTACAGCGTCTACTATTTTGATATTGCCCAACCGGCAGTATGTAGGTCATAGGAGTTGACTGACGTCACCCGGGCGTATAAGGTACTTTACATGTATTTGTAACCATTTTTTATCTGCAACTTCTATCTAATAATAATAATTTCTTCTTACCCACTTAGTGAGGCTTAACCTTGTTTTGTTAGATTATCTGTTTTTATTTAAGCGTGCATATTGTGTGCTGAGGCTCCTGCTGTTTGTAATGGGAAGTGCATATGATTGTTTGTGTTCTCTGCATCTTGTTAGAATCAATTGCTTTAATTTATTCATTTTTAATCTATTTAAATATATTGATTAATTATTTAAACGTAGCAAATAATGTAATGAGAAGAACGACCCTAAGATACAATATTTTCAACTCGTTTCAATACACTGCAACACTAAAGATGGCTGAAAAATATATTTAAGAAATGTATAATGGTCAGATAAGTTTAGCAAACATAGTCTTCTGGATTTAAATGTTCCTTGGCAGATCAGAAGAGTTGAAAAGAGGTATAGAATATAGATTGCTCTTCCGAATCATTCGTAGAGATTTTTATGATGGTATAATAAAGTAAACTCAAGTCTTATATTATTGTTGTCTAAATCATAGAGTACTCTGATAATATAAAATTAGTGTAAAGGTGCCTTCCCATGAAGTTCGAGGCGGCGGTAGTTCTTAATGACCACTTCGCCTCAAGGGGACTTCTTAGATAAAATAAAAGAAATATATATCTTCAGTTCCAGGGAATATTCAGTACTGGATGTGGTTATGAAATCCAACGAATCAGTTAGATCCAAGGATTTGCACTTCACATTTTGTGCGTTTAATACGTTGAAAGAATATTGATCTGAAGACACCGACTCTGGAAATACTAAATGAATTACGGAAATGATTTGATTTGTGAACTGGTGAATCTATATTCATAAAGATCAGAACTGAGAGTTGGCGATCCACTCTACAAAAATATGAGAAAGTGTTCGGCTGTTACGGCTACTACTAACTCTAGACGAGCTTCTAGTTACAATGTCTTATAGGAAGGAGTTATTCAACCTCGAAGTTAAATCAACAAAAATTTCTTCTCCACAAGGGATTGTGAGGCCACCCATTGGATGATTGTACCCAAACTCTTCTTCAGCTCTCTTTAGCAAAGCGGCAAAGGAAGGGTGACTCAAGTAAGTAATAGGTACTACAAACCTCTTCTTTTGTAACTCTCCTACATAAACAGCTACATGACCTTTTGGGACTTCCAGTTGGTTTCTGCTACTGATGAGTTTCTGCAGCTTGAAGAGCTGTTTAGCGTTGCCGATCACGGAATGGATGCCCATGGCTCAAAAAATGAAGTACTATCAGATATTTTTTGAGATGTGAAGCAAAACTGCAAAAGGTTAGAGAAATAGATGGTTTTAATTGTATGAATGCTTTGATATGTTTTAGATTCATGAAAACGTTCTCTATTATATATCTTGGAATGATTATAAAATAATGAAGGGTCAGAGAATCTTGGCCCACTTGCCAAGCTGACATCTGACAAAGATGACCCTTGTAGTTTGGGGTCAGTAACATGGCTTTGCTCAGTTTCTTTATTTGATATTTGCATTCATTCATATATCTGTTTATCTTATGGCCAAATATATTAGGCCATTAGCTGTCTGTCCCAAAACTTATTCTATTTTGATAAAATGTTTGAGTTCGATTCTGTTTTTTCTTGCGTGCAGTTAAGGAGCGCAAGCAGTGTAATCTTTGAAGCACTTACGATCCACTTGTTGAAACAGCTCTAAAAGGTATGGAGTACAGTATGTGCTTACATGTTTCCACTTGAATTTCCACTATCTGAGAAGTTATTTTCTTGCTGTACCCTAAACGTACAGTATCTGACCTGCTTATTTATATTTTGATCTGGTATGTAGTGATAACATATATATAAAATCTGGTTATGGGTATTTATAATAACAATGATCTGAACAACCTCTTGTAATGGGATAGGGAAAGATGGGGGTCGACTTAATATTTAATGGTAAGTGACCAAAACATCATTCAACAATTAAATTGGGATGTTGATTTCATTTCTATGCAAGGCTTAATTAATTACTTGTGTTTGTGCCCTTTACCTTGAGTGTAATGAAGTATACTGTAGCCCAACGTTCAGTTATAATAAGCAAATAAATCCCTTGTCCTGTATTAAGTATTCCTTAACAGTTTGGAAATGTCGATAGTGGTGTAGATGGCTCTGCATAGATATTTTACTCAAAATGAAGTAAAAAGTCCACTGAAAGCCATATTTCAGTTTTCTGAATCATACAATACATGATTATATATGAGTAGGATGGTGCCTCCCCGCGAAGTTGGGATAGTTTTTAGCAACCATTTAAATAAAATAAAAGTCATCCATCTTTACTTTCTGGAAATGATCAATATTTGACATGCTTATAGAGTTTGGGAAATCAGTTTGATCCAACACCCGCACTTCTTACACCATTTCCTTGCGTTCAGTATGTCAAAATAATATTACATATAGATACTGACTTGCGACCAAGTGGTAAGAAATATGCGGAAATTATTGAATTTAATGAACTGGAAAATATATTATACATTTGGATTTGAACTGAGTTAGTATCTGCTCGACAAAAACTTCGAGAAGCTTACAGCTGCTAGGACTAGAACTAAATCTAGGTGTGCTTCTAGTTACATTTTTTCATGTTTAACATGTCTTCTCACAGGAAAGAGTTATTCAACCTTGAAGTTAAATCAATGAAAGTATCCTCTCTGCAAGGAATTGTGAGGCCACCCATCGGATGATTGTATCCGAACTCTTCTTCAGCTCTCTTTAGCAGAGCGGCAAATGAGAGATGGCTCAAGTAATTAATAGGAACTACAAACCTCTTCTTTTGTAAGTCCCCTGCATAAACTGCTATATGGCCTTTTGGGACTCCCCTTTGGTTTTTGCTGCTGATGAGTGTCTGCAGCTTGAAAAGCTGTTTAGCGTTGCCAATCACTGAGTGGATGCCCATGGCTCAAAATTGAATATTGTAAGATAGTTTTTGAGATGTGAAATGGAAGCTCAGAGAGATTGATGCTACTGATTATTTGAATGTTTTTGATATGTTTAAATTTCTTGGAGATGCTATCTTTTATATAGCTTGAATAGATAAAAAATATTGAAGGGTCAGAGAATCTTGGTCCACTTGACAAGCTGACATCTGACAAAGGTGACCCTTGTAGCTTGGGATCACATGGCTTTGCTCAATTTCTTTAATAAGATCAATATGCTTCATCATTTATACAATGGCTGCATATTATAGCTGTTCAGCATCAAATTTTTTCCCCATGTAAAAAGTTTCAGTGGGCAGTAGCCCCATGAAAAGGGTTCATTCAGTAACTTTTTGTGGTTTTTTCTTACATGCAGTTAACAGGTAATAGAGTAAGATAATCTTTGAAGCACTCATGATCCACTAGCTGAAAAGGTATGGATTACTACAGTACGCGCATATGTGTTCTTTATCCTGATTTCCTCTATAGGAGAATGTTATACTCTAGCTGTACCGTACACATATCATATCTAACTTGCTAACGCGTACTTATCTGGTAAGTGGTAAGGATTTATAGAATTCAGTGACCTATACCACCAGTGATGATGGGAGGATTAGTTTAGTATGAGCTCATCTTTGTAAGTGAAATTAAATAGTCTGTAGCACAAATTGTATGATTGTCAGAGTGATGCAAACTTTACTTAGCTGAGAGATTTCATCAGTGCTGACATGTGATTTTTACATAAATCAGTAGTCTGATAACTCATATTCATCGTGTGCAGACGCTTGTGATTGATCTGAAAATTCATGGATATTCTATAAATGGCAGTTTGTAAATATCAAATAACGTGCGGAGTGAGATCTGAATTGGTTTATAATGTTGTGGAAACGGGTTCAGCTTCTTGAAGTAAGTATTTTTAATTTTAGTTTAGAATCTTTATAGGATAGAGTAATGGAGATTAAACAGTTTCACCTTTCCACTTGACAGGCTGCATCTGACACGGAGGACCCCTTCAATCAAGGTGCGCATAATTTTGCCCAGCTGGTAAGTAGCCCTGAAATGTCTCTATGGTGTTCAGTAATCAGCATTGACCCACACATGATGGCACACTTGAGTAAATGAAACCTGGTTTCAGAAGGAAAACTACATGCCGTACACAGGAAAAAGTATCATAATTATTTATCGCTGCTCCCATACGAACGTATAATGTTTATCATTGCATTGATGAGAATAAATGAACTTGATGATATTGTGTCAGTAACATGGCAATTATCAAATTCAAATTGTGAGGATAAAATATATCAGGTATTACATGGAAAGTAATTTTCTCTATCTTAAAGTCTTCGAGTCACCATCAGTTAAACTATCGTTAATATTCTGATTCATAGTTCTGAATCTTGTTGAATTAATGAACTGTAATTCTTCGCATGATAGTTATTTTCTCTTCTATGCCATGCAGCACCATATCCTTCAATGGCGATGCTTTTGCAGACTTATTCTCAAAAAGGTATTAGTTTATTTATTATTTCAGCTTTTATTTACAGCCATCTTTTAGTTTCATATTTTAGCTTATGATGGATTATTAGTAATGCAGTAGAAAGGTAGAATTTTTTCTTGATAATATTTATTTACAAATGGCTACAGAATAGTACATCTAACTGGGATTAAAAATGGATCAATGGTTCTTTTCCAGCGTGATTCTACGATCTAGAGTCATTTGCCAATTTTATCAACCGTACAAGGTACAGATTGGTGGCTAGAGAATTGGGTAGTAGGTACACATTGTCCTCTTCAACTACGAACGATTTAGAAATGAGATTAAGCTGAGAAAGTAATCTTCACTGCACGGAATCATTAAGTTTCCTGGATGGTCGAATCCAAACTCTTCCTCAACCAAATGTAGTAAATTTGAGAAGAGTGGATGGTTCAAGTATGAGATTGGTATCACAAAACGCTTCATTTGGGTTTCCCCCACGTAAATTGCTACGTGACCTTTAGGAACATTGTGACAAGATGTCATTGATCCTTTTCTCGGAGTGATACTTCTCTGAAGCTTACGCTTGGCCTGACTGATGCCCGCCATTCCAATTCCCATGTCTCCCTTAAAAGGTTGTTTGATACCTTGAAAGACCTGGTCGGGTTACTTGTTTTTTCTGCTTCAAGAAAATGCTTCTTTTGTTTGGGATACGTTGGAGATTTGAAGACTTGCGGCTTAAGATGGCATATGCCCAGTGTCTATATTTATACAAACAATTACAATAGAAAATTGACAAGTGCCACGAAGCTATGACTTTGTGAAAGGGAACACTTAAAATGAAATGGTTTGACAACCTCACATGGTTCTGCCTGATGCATTTCAGGACATGGCGGCCTACCATTTACGCAGACAAAATGGAAAACATGACGAAAATGGGTACTTAACTCTTATACTATGTAGACTAGGGGCTAGCAGTACTCACTGAGTCCTCAACATGGAGGGTTCTTAGCCCTTCCAAATGTTAATATAAACACGAGTTCATTAAAGTTTACAATATACTATTAACGGAGCATTGAACTTAGTCAGCTAAACAGTGGTTTTCTATATGTGCGCCCACTAATTAACAGCCCGACTCTCGTGGGGCATCAACGGCTCGGGACAAATTAATGTCATTTGCTGGAGCTGACTTTGCTAGTTTTATCAGTGTCTGCGACCAGTGGCGGAACCAGGGGGCGGAGGGGGGCTGGAGCCCCGGCGAGGAAAAAATTTTTTTTTTTTTACCAGGTATAATTTATCATAATTCGATTTGGAGCCCCGGGTAAAGTAATTATTTGAGCCCCGGCTGAAAAAATTATTAGAGCCCCAGCTAAAAAAATTATTTGAACCCCCCTAAAAAAATTATTTGAGCCCCGACGAATATTCTGTCCTCCGTCCTAAGCTTTTGAGCCCCGGCGAATATTTCGTCCTGGTTCCGCCACTGTCTGCGACACTGTCGTACCAAAATAACTTGATGAATTTTGTGGATATGTTTCTGAACATCATGTTCGACTGATTGTTGGTGCATCGAATGATGCCCATTTAGAAATCTTACAAATAAATTTAGTTTCTGTTAAGAATGTAAAAGTAACATATTCTCTAAAGCACTCCCAATTCATATTCCTTCTGATTATAATGCTAAAACAGGTCATATCAGATTAGCACATCGCCGTTTGTCCATCTTAGTTTCTTAGTATTAAGACTTGCGAAACATCTCACTGATTGCAGGTAGCTCCTTGGAGAAGCACCATGTTTATGAGCTGCAGCCCGGAACATTTCTGTTTGGAGGTATTAAAGTTTTCTCTAGTAAAGTTAATTTGTCCAAATCCTAGATGTCATTGTGACGACATATTTGATTAAGTACAACATAATAGAAGGATGTCTTTTATAAACAGTCATGTTTTGCAAATGCCATATCTTGTCATAGATAAGTGGGTCACTCTTCATGTGAGCATCACACCATATGTCTGAGTTCTTATATATATTTCTCTGTTAGTGGTATTATTTCCCTTATCTGGCTTGATAACTAGTTGCAATTAAGATTTAATCTATACTAAGAAACCATGAACTAGGTACACTCTACAGTTACTAGTATTATGTGATGTTTGTCAACTTGATCTAGACAGCTTTACGAACGGTTGTTTATATGAACTTTGGTCGGGATGCAAAACTCTTTTCATATAATCTGTGGATATATGGTCTGTCCGGATTTATTGAAGGACAAGTCCATGTGAATTGTGACCCCTCTTGGTCTATCCTCCAACTCTTCGACCCCATTTAACACGTTGATTATGTCTTGAGGAAATGAGGACTCACTCAGATCATATCTGTAAACTTCTTGCTTTCTAATACTCATCTAGTCACTTTCTTGAGTGCATAGTTTAGTGACCATAATGCTTTTTAGTTTGAGAAAATGCTAACATGTTCTAGGTAAAATATAACTGACATGTATATTTAAAGTTGCTAGTATTATGGCAGATTCATCGTTTGTATTTGCCAACAGATGTTTGAGAAAACAGTTAATGTTGCTTCTTATATCGTTTTTCTTCAGAAAGACAATTTACTATGTCAACAGATCATTTCTAAGCACCCCATGTATTTTTGTCTATCTTCGATCAGTATCTTGGAACAAAGATTAACTCTGTCCCATCTATATTGCAGAAAGCCAGAAACTATGGGTTTGTTTGGCAACCACTCATCATATTCGGTTAGTGATGATAACAAGATAAATGTTTTTCCCGTCATGCTTGCTTGTTTTGTTTTCAAACCAATGGGAAATCTTAGAGAAACTTAAAGAAAATATTTGGCATTTTCAGTGTCTTAAAAACCTATAAAACCTTTTGAAGGCGTAGGATGTTGAATCCTTGACATTGGATCTGAAATGGTAAATGGTTATGCAAGTCAAATGGTCATACCAGGGAAAACGTGTTATATCCTCTTCCAAGGCCAAAGAAGTGCCTAAAGGACACTTATTTGTAGAGTTCACCTCGCCCATTGTAGTCTGCTGTTTTGTAAATCATAAAGACCGCTTTATGTAAGGTTCACAACTCTGACAAATTTATAAAACTCATCTAATAATTTTGAATGACTTTTTTTCAATATATTGATTCTTATAACTGCTCAGTGTATTGCTTGAGAAACTATTTCCACTGGATTGAGCTCAATATGAGAAATTTTAAGCGATTCGTTGAATTGATATGCACAGTTTCGATACAAAAATGTTATGCTATGCTAATAATCTTGATACAAAATGTCTACAGGCTGTGGTTTTTATGCATTAGCACTCGGATGTGAGCTTGCAGAATGTGTCTTCAGTGCATGGTATGGTCAGATACCCATTTGGATGATCAAAGCCAAATTCCTCTTCTGCTTGGCTCAATAAAGCTTGAAACGCAGGCTGGTTCAAGTATGATACAGGAACTACAAATCTTTTATGACTTTCTCCCACATAGACCGCAAAGTAACCTTTTGGAACATCAACTGGTGATGTGTTTCTTGAGCCTGAAAGAGATCTTCTGAAAACTTTCTTAGCTTGTACAACTCCAGAAAATCGGAAGGCCATTGTATGTTGAGAATATTTGAAATTGAAACCAGGTAATGAAGAGATTTGTTTAAGGGAACTTCGGATGGTTGCAATGAGCATGATGCTTGGGCATATATAGAGAGAGACTGGAATTGTAGAAAAAAACAGATCACATGGTTTTGCGACCTACCAAATTATCAGCCAGGGAAGTGAACAGATAAGTTGTGTTGAGTTCTTGCCCAAATTCAGTTAATAGCAATGGCTAATCAGTTGGTTGGTACGTGATCTGGTGGGACAGCTTTTTGGAAACATTTGCGACAAGGCTTTAAGAAGTACTTAAAACTTCATGTGAGCTGTTTTAAAAACAAGAGTCCCAAAAGACACATAAGGTGGACAAGGTGACTGACTCACTTGGTATGACTTTCAGCATATCGTCAGTAAACTATGACCTTAAATTTCCAGCTGAATAATTACTATACTACTGGACATACAAATTATCCTTGTCAACCTCAGCAGATGAGGCCATTATGCCAGATATATAGATTGTGAATATGCAAAATCTATGAAGCACATGGTCCTGTCCAAGTGTTTCAGTCGCATAATATCTATCATGGACAGACCATATTTGCGGAATTTATTAGTGAAGGATTACCTGACCTACGATTTGTCAAAACTTGAAACTAAAATTAGTGTGACAGGTAATGATGTTTTCTCAGTCATTGTTGTTATCTTAAGTTGTTGAAACATGTTTATCAAACTCCATTTATTATTATTTGATGACAGGAAAAATCACTTGATGTCCTGAATCCTGATCTACTTCTGGATGAAGCGATAAGAATTGTTGTTTTCAAAAGAAATGTATGCTTCAGACTATTACGAATCTTCATTCTTAAATCATGGAATTGCTGGGAATTAGGATACTAGCCAAATCTGATGCACGGTGTCTCCATAATGCTACTTATTCGAGTTCTTGTGTTTCAGTCTCTCATTTAGAAAAACCCAGTGTTCAGATGGACCTTTAAAGTTCAGTTGAAGACCATAAAGGATTGAATATGATCGATTGGAATGATATTGCATGTACATGTAATCTCCTTTACAGTCAGGATACTATTTCTAAACGAGCTACTGTTTAGATCCTTCTACAAAAGTGTTTCTACATTGCTTAGTGCATCTTCAAAAATCAGAATATGCTAATTCCATTGGGAAGTCAGTGCGCTGAATGCATTTTCACTGCATGGTATTGTCAGACCCCCATTCAGATGATCAAACCCAAATTCTTCTTCAGCTTGGCTCAGCAACTCTTGGAAAGCAGGCTGATTTAAATATGCTACAGAAACCACCATTCTTTTCTGGCTTTCTCCAACGTAAACTGCAAAGTAACCCTTTGGAACATCAAGTGATGATGCGTTTCGTGAGCCTGAAAGAGATCTTCTGAAAACTTTTTTGGCGTGTATAACTCCAGGTAATCGGAAACCCATTGTTTTAAGAGGAAGATTTTGAAAACGAAGTATTTTTTATGATGTTCGAAAATTGTGAGATGTTTAAATGAGCTGATGTTTGTGGTTATATAGAATCATAGATGGCAATGAGCTGCTAGAGGGTATTGAGAAAAGAACTGGGGCCATCACGGGAGGCAAAACTCATAATAGATCACATGGCGTTGCCAATCACCAAATCATCGAATGGGGAAGTTGACAGGTTAGTTGTTTAGCTTTAGTCCTTGAAAATTCAGTGAATGGCTATGGCTCATCAGGAGACCTGTTATGTCTTTAGTGGGCTAAGGTCTCCCAACAGGCACTCGACAAGTCTTTATGACAAGTAGCTGGAAAAATCTTGTGAGTATATTTATTACATGAGAAACCCAAGTGAAAACTAGAGGCTGTGTTGCAATTTAAGGTCTGTTTCAGGCTTCCAGCGGCACATTCGATAACCTGATTTGAAGAATACATACCGATTACCAGCTGAAAACAGACTACTGTGGGTACTACCTGCCCTCATTTACCTTTACATGTATGATGTGAGTTATGAGATAATTATTTTGCTAAAAATGCATCTTAGCTAAATTTTATAACCTTGAATACATAAATTTTGGGACTTTTTACTTGTCTGTGATACTGCGTACACCATTTAGACATGAGATGTTTTTGGCTTACATTATTGACTTGAAATTTTGACAGAAAAATAAGACAGCAATATTTACCTATTCTTGAATTTGGTATATTGAAAAGACTGCAGTTTACTGCTGGACCCGCGTTCAAAGTTCTGTAATATGTTTTTTGCTGTCAGGACTTGCTGTAATTGTTTATAAATATACTGTCTCACAGTTTATTATTACAGAAACTTAACTGTTAGAAGCATCATTTAGTGTCGCATACCTGAATTGGTCTTTTAAAAGTAATATAGAATTTTCCTTAAGTTCTTACTGCTTGTAAATTTTCTGTATGGCGTATTTTTCTTTTTCAGCTTACCATCAGAAAACCCGAGGCTGCGTGTCAGTGAGCCAGCTGAGCAATTCATTACTCTTGAACGTAGGTGTGCCAGTCCTCGTTGGCCTCAGCTTCTTTGCATACAGGTATATAATTTTGAGTATGACAAAACTAAAGCACATGCTTTTGTCTCAAGTATTTGAAGCACTGGGCACCACTCATGGCCATGCAGAATATATTGTAGAAGGCTAACCTGGTCTATCTGAAATGTCAGAACTTGAAACCAAGGTAAATGCAATGGGTATGTTAGTGTTTGAATACAGGCCAACTTTTCTATGCAGAATACTTGATGATCGTGCAAAGGCTTTACTGGAGAGGACTCGACGATGACAGACCGTAGATTTATTGAGTAAAGGGTATGTATAAGAAGCCGGTATTTTTCGAATATATTTGTTTATTAAAATGATGGTAAGCTAAGATTTTGTACAAGTTTTTCTTCTCAAGTTTTTCAACTGGAAGTGATCTATTATTCTACATATGAAAGTATAACTTCTGTAGTCATGTTGACATCCTAATAACTCGGTGCTTCTTCAGAAAATATCAGTTCCATTTGGATGTCAGCGCGCTGAATGCATCTTCACTGCATGGTATAGTCAGATTTCCATTTGGATGATCAAAGCCGAATTCCTCTTCAGCTTGGCTCAACAACTCTTGAAATTCTGGCTGGTTCAAGTAGGCTACTGGAACTACAAATCTTTTTTGGCTCTCTCCTACATAGACGGCAAAGTAACCCTTTGGAACATCATGTGAAGATGTTTGCCTTGAGCCTGAAAGAGATCTCCTGATAATTTTCTTCGCTTGGACTACTCCAGAATATCGGAAACCCATCGTTGTACTAAAGAATGAGAGATGAGGTAACAAAAGTAATGTTTTTCAAGTATTTTGGATGTTTACAATAAGCCTGAGGTGCTTCTTATATATATGATGAGAGGTTATGAAACGGGGCCATCACGAGAGGCAAAACTTACGAAAGATCACATGATTCTGCCACCCACCAAATCATCAGTTAGGGAAGTGGCCATGAATGTTGCTAGTATTTGTAAATTCAGTGAATGGATATGGCGCGTTGGATAAGGTACATTTTCTCTTGTGGCGAAAAGCTATCCCTACATGTTCTCTACAAGTCTTTATGAAGAAGTAGCTGGAGAAAACTTGTGACAGTTTAAAAAAACTAGAGGCTGTGTTGCGATACAAGGTCTGTTTCAGCTGCATAAATAGTATTCCTGTTTTGGCAAATATATACCAGATAACTAGCCAGCAGAACTAAAACAATTACTTATGTGGGTATGTATTGTCCTCATCAACCTGAGCAGCTATAAGGCCAGATGGGTAGCTTATTCGTGTATTCACATGATCTGGTCTTTAAGTGGCTCACCTGTCTGGATATTGTTTAAAACTTGAACTCCAGGTAATCTCATAGCTCTGTCAAGTACATTTTAGCGCATCTCAGAGTGTACATACTGTCTTTAACTCATTTTTTCTTACATGTTTATGACCGTCATATCAGGATATATGCTAAAAAATCCAAGAATTTATTCGTCAAATAACAGAATTATTTTTGCTAGGATATATTTTTATATAGAAATCCTATGTTTAAGTGTTTGTCACATTGGGGAAAAAGTAGGATCTCAAACTTTAAGTGTTTTGGTGATTTGGTCCAATCTCTATTAACTTTGACTTCATTTCACCAGGCTTATCTGTGCTACGGTTGGCTCGGCAAGACTACAGGTTGCTTCAGACTAACCTGAATCCATATTCCTCAGAATTAATAAGTTCAATATGAACATCTCATCATTCATTTTCCAATGTTCTTGATTTTCTTTGATTTTTTATCTGCTGGCCGTGCATTAGTATTATCCTAATTTGTTCTGAAGTTATTTTAACTTGTCAAATTTGCAGAAACACTACTGGTGATCAAATAAAGGAGTAGAAGCAAATCTTTCAATTATCAGCAAGGGAATGTACACGCCGAATTGTAACTAACTACATCAGTTTGCGGCTTTGCACAATTCGTAAAAAATTCCTACAGGCTCCAAAGTGCAGTTTCAGTACAAGTTAAACTGGTAGTCAGCTCTTGGAACTCGTCTTCACTGCATGGTATTGAAAGTCCCCCATTTGGATGATTGAAGGCAAATTCTTCTTCAGCTTGGCTCAAGCTAACTGGTTTATGTATGCTACTGGAACTACGAATTGTCTTTGGTTTTCTCCAACGTATTCCGCAAAATAACCCTTTGGAATAACGACTGATGATATGTTTCGTGAGCCTGAGAGAGATCTTTTTAGGATTTTCTTGGCTTCGACAACTCCTGATAAGTGAAAACCCATTATATATTTTGAAGGAATAAAAGAGAAGAACTCGAGAGGTTTCTGAAATCAAGTTATGGTTTTTTTGCTGTTCGGGAATGGTTTAATGGTTGCGACGAGGCTGATGCTTATGTTTATATAGATGATATTAGATTGATTGTATGAATGATGAGTAGGAACTAATAAGGAACTCATGTGAGGCAAAGTATTTATGGGATCACATGGGTTTGCCATCCACCAAGACATCAGCAAGGGATCGAGTGGTCAGATAACTTGACGCAAATTAGTCACTAAATGGCCACAACTCATCACCAAGATCAAGTCTTTCCAACATGTCCTGGACAAGTATTTTTCAACTTGTAGCTAGAAATATCATGTGAGTTCGGAAAATGAGAGGCTCAAAGGAAGCTCCTAGTAGCCCATCCATTCAAAATCTGATGATTTGGTGGGAGGCAGAACCATGTGATACCTTCGGAATTCCGTCTCCACCGCAGCCCTACCATCACCAAAGTCTCGTCCTAAGAGAGAAGATTAAGGACATTGTTATCATCCTATAAATAAGCAAGTCCTTCGCTCACTACAAGCACCACAACATCCACAAACAAACTTGCAAAACTTCTCCAAGTTGATTTTTGAGCAATTCTTGTGAAGCTGTTTCAAAAGTTAAAATGGGTTTTATCCTCTTGTCAGGAGTTGTCCAAGCCAAGAAAATCCTCCTAAGATCTCTTTCAGGTTCTAGACAAGGTTCCTCAACTGATGTCCCAAAGGGTTACTTTGCAATCTATGAAGGAGGGAATCAAAGACGATTTGTTGTTCCAATAAGATACTTAAACCAGCCAGCATTTCAGTTTCTGCTCACCCAATCTGAAGAAGAATACGGCTTTGATCATCCAAATGGACCAATCAGCCTTCCCTGTAGTGAAGATGAGTTCTGCCATCTCACATCTCAACTTAGCTGAGAATAAGTTAAAAGAATTTCAATGAAATTTTTGCGACAGGAGTTCTGCATGGAATTAGTTAACCATTTTATGTACATTTTCTAACATGATAAGAAACATTTGCATGATTCATTCCGATCTGGGTTTTTATCGAATTTTAGTTTCATTCATTCTCGCTATTTTATTTTCTTAAGGATCAAACTGTTAACCAGACAAGCTAAGCAATCGTTGACCCAAGTTGACTTTCATGCTATGGTTAATCATTGACCTGGTCTGGGTAGAAAACCAATTTGTGCACACTACTACAGATCATATTTATAACAGCGTTTTTTTTGCTCTTTAACAGCGCTTCAAGAAGCGCTGTTGAAACGAGTGCTGTTGTAAATCACCGATTTATAACAGCGCTTATTTAAAAAAAGCGCTGTTGTTTATAAACATTTGTAACAGCGCTTATTTTCTATTAAGCGCTGTTAAAAATATATATAAACAACAGCGCTTTTCCCAAAAAAGCGCTGTTATAAATCGGAGATTTACAACAGCACTCGTTTCAACAGCGCTTAAAGAAGCGCTGTTAAAGAGAAACAAAAGCGCTGTTATTTAGTTTATTTTTTACAGCGCTTAAATTAAAAGCGCTGTTAAAAATAATCACTCACAACCACGCGTAAAACCAAAAATGAGGTCGTTTAATTAACATATTACACAGCGTTTTTATTTAAGCTGTAAATAATTCAAATTAAGATATTTATTATAATATTTTCGGGGATTAGAAAAAACGGATTTTGAAATTTAATAATAATTAAAACCGCTTTAAAAGGCAATCAATTTTATTTAAATCGTAATATTACAATGAAATTAAAAACGATTTTAACTTTCGATTTTTTTACTAAAACCCTAGCCTTCTTCGTGCTGAATTTGTCGCAGTGCTCGTCTTGAGTTTGTCGCAGTGCTCGTCTTGAGTTTGTCGCAGTGCTCGTCTTGAGTTTGTCACATTACCCTCGACATTATCACAAAATTCAACAAATCTGCAAGAAAAAAAAAGCTTGTTAATATCATAGTGTTAATATAAAACGAAACAAAACATATAAGCTTAACGAAAAATTTCAATATAAAACACTAAAGCTCTATACTTACTCGAATCGGTGAAGAACTAAAATAATTTGTTCAATGTAAAGTTTGATATATATAGAAAGATTGTAGCGGGAAGTTTGGGCGCGTAATTAAAAATTCTGAAATTTTAAATATCGAATGTGGACTGTTAGATTATTTTAAGCAACGATTGGGATTAAAATCTGTGCGAAACTGAGTCGACCAATCACGTCATTTCTCTCTTTAACAGCGCTTAAAATATATAAACGCTGTTAAAGAGTGTATTTTTTTTAAGTAAATCGAATTAAAAAACTTTCAACAGCGCTTATCATGTTTAAGCGCTGTCGTATACTATTTACAACAGCGCTTAAACATAATAAGCGCTGTTATAAACCGTTGATATTTGTTTTGTTTTTTCTTTAGAATTTATTGATTTTTAAAAAACAAATTTAGTTGAAAATTTGATTTATGAAGCTAATAACTCATTTACTTCAAAAATAATTATTGACTTGCATTTTTGTTGTGTTTTGATTAATGAAAAGTATAGTTGATCAAAAATGTACATTGTTCAACCTATTGCTTGGTAAAGAGACACAGTACAAATTTTTAAATGACAACTATTTCAAATGCTTTTATATGTTCTCATGATATTTTAATAAATTGAATGTTACTTATTGAGTTTTAAATTCTTAACTTAACAACACCTTTAAAATATATTACCTGATTTTTAAAACTTCAAAATACAAAAAGATGTCTTTTACAGCGCTTTTACAAGAAATAAGCGCTGTAATATATGCATTATTTCGATTTAAAATCATTAATTATAAATTTACAGCGTTTATTTTAATATAAACGCTGTAAAAATTAATTATTTTTTTATTAATTTTAAAATATATTACAGCGTTTATTTATTTAAACGCTGTTATAATTAGGGTTCGGATTTAGGGGTTAGGGTTCGGGGTTCAGGGTTTAGAACCCTAATTACGACAGCGCTTTTTTAACATTAAACGCTGTTAAAAGTTATTATTTTATTATTAATTTTAATATATATTACGGCGTTTATTTATTTAAACGCTGTTATTATTAAGGTTTGAATTAGTGGTTAGGGTTCGGGGTTCAGGGTTTAGAACCCTAATTACGACAGCGCTTTTTTAAATTAAACGCTGTTATAAATCTGTTTATTATTTGAAAAAAAATATTAAAATAAAAAATCGAAAATAATGGAAAAATACTAAAAATTCAAAATAAAATAGTAAACGATCGAATTTGCCCAAAAAATAGCATACCACACGAGCGAAGCTTGTGATTTGTGACGGGCTCGTCGTTCTCTTCGAAACGAGGTATTATGGGTCCAATTCTGACACCGGAAGCTCAAAAACTGCTAAAATGCACCTCTAACTTGCACCTTCTTAGGGTGATCCATTTTGTTGTTCAAAAACTCACCATCCTCTGTTCTGTATCAAGCGCTTTAATAAGTTAAAAACCAAAGCATTATTATTTTACAAACATTTCAAAAAATTAAAATTAAATTAAAATAAAAGACAGCGCTTTTTTATAAGCGCTGTCGTATAGTAATAACAACGCTTATTTTTAGACAACGCTTTTCTAATTAAGACTTTCAACAGCGCTTTTACCTTGAAACGCTGTTAAAAGTAGAACTTATGACAGCGCTTATATGAATAAGCACTGCAGTGAACATTTGACAGCGCTTATAATATAAGCGCTGTTTTAATTGGTATTTTTAACAGCGCTTTTCCAAAAAAACGCTGTTAAAAATATAACTTAAACAGCGCCTAATAATAAAAGCGCTGTTGTATATTTTGTACAGCGTTTGTTTAATAAACGCTGTGTTAAATACATTTATTACAGCGCTTTCTATTTAAAGCGCTGTGAAAGATCTAAATTTTTTTACAGCGCTTAATAACAAGCGTTGTTGAAAATAGAATCTGTACTAGTGGCAGCAGACATATTTTGTGACACCAGCCATCTTTGAACCTTCCTGACGCAACAAGCATATTTATACAAGGAAGATCAGTTGCGATTTAACACACACATCAGTATCGCCTTTTGATACACGAGGACTTAAAGTATACATTCAGAACAGATGGGTAGATGCCAAGTCCTGCGAAAATGTCTTTCTGCTTCTTGCCCTTCAACAGGTGTCCAACAAGGTCACTTCGCACTTCACAGTATATGCTGGAAGCGCTGGCCGACAACAAAGTACTTAAATCATCCTGATTTTCAATACTTAACTAGTAAACTACTGAAGAAGAGTGCCATCAAAAGATTTTGTTGATCCAATTCATATGACACCTGAAAGTGCTACATTGGCAAACATTATCTTTTGGACTTGGGTATTATTTCTCAAAAATACTGATAAATTATTATTGTCATCAATCGAGGAACGATTGAGTCTCAGCATTCCGCACTTTCTCACTAATCAAAACAATGACAGAAAAATAAATAATGTTCCTTAATCAAGCAAAGGCATTATTTATATAGCATCCAATGTAGAATTGAAGGGATCTAATGGTGTGCGGCCTCTGGCATATGCTTTTCAGCCCTGGACTTCTTAGCCTGAAAGGAAATAAACGGGCAAGCAACTTGTAAGAATTGCACCCTACATCTGCAAATGGGCAAATGGTAATGACTAAAAACAAAGCAAGTGACTGACAGAGTTGCAATACTTTTATGTACCAATCACAGATATAAAACACTACTAGTACTGTACTGTATGGTAAAATGGAGTGTGTGCATACAAAAGTGTTAAGCTAGCTATAAGCCTGGGTGTATACTGCTAAAGAGCTATCCAGACAACACTATACAATGAAGACATGTAAGGCATCATGGATACATAGTTCAATAATCCAAATCAGTCATGTCAACTTCTGGCATTAAAATCAATAGTGTGAAAGAACAAAATTAATGTGCACATAACTATGTAAACTCCAAAATCCACTTTGAAGGAGGACTACATGGAGTGATGAGAAGCTGAAAACCGAAGTTGGATTTGGATGAATCAGTAGCAGACATCACATTTCTTATCATAACCCCCTCATGAAATTACGGGAAGACTGATGAAAGCAAAACCAAAACTATGGGGAGGATACAGCCACAACATTAAATGCCATCATACTACTCTGACTCAAAAAAGAGACTTTAATGATGAACTTACAATACCAGTATCACTGGCAGTATTTTTTATTTAAAGAATGTTCACAACGCTATCAACAATATGTATTGTAAACCAATTGATTAATCAATCTACACACACAAGAGAAAAATCAGTCACAGATCTCAACTCCTCAGTTCCACAAATCGATATCATTTTCAAAATTGTACTGAAACTTAACAACAAATCCAACATCAACCTCCATGACAAACAGGCACGCGTGGCTCATGTATCACAAGCAACATAAACTGATCAAAATTCAAGTCTCAAGGCCAGATTAAATCATACATACAATACCACGCAAAACCACAAATTCACAACACAGTAGAGCTAGAGTACCTTGAGATACTTAAGCTTGATACTCCCATACACAACTCCAAACGAAAACGCCGAAACACGAGCAACCTACATATCACACCAAACACAAACAGCTTAACTCAATCAGATCAACCGATCCACTAATCTCCAAAAGTCTACATTCCGATCAAAATACACAAATTAAAACAATCTTTACCAGAGCAAGCGAGCTCTTCCCAGAGTAAGGTCCCGGCGGCGGCGTCATCGGTCCGATCTAAGCGTAAAATATTCCAAATTCAAAACCCTAGATTCACAAAATTGACCAAATGCGTTCTATACTTCTCTCCTCTCTTCCCTAGTCAAGTCAACAGCGCATAGTCACAACTCAAATACCCCTCAACGCAGAAATTTTAAACGATGTCGTTTGGTGGGTAGCCTGAGTATATATGGTCGTTTGATAGAAACTGCACTCTTGTTGGGCCGGTCTATTTCAAATCGGAAAGAAATGCGGCCCAATATCTCATCAGGAGGGTAAAGAAAGGCCACCACAGCTCGAGCTAAAGGCATTATCTACTTAGTTTCTGAGAGATGGGTCAGCGTTTATTTTTGTTTATCGTTATAGATTTATAGGTGCAACTCGATCTGAGATAATTCAAGTATTTGGCTCCTAAACCGTACCGTGGAAAAAAAGCAAACGCCCACCCTGGGGCTCGAACCCAGGACCACAAGGTTAAGAGCCTTGCGCTCTACCAACTGAGCTAGACGGGCTGGTTGAGCAACCTATTTTAATGTATTTAAATTCTAGATTACATTAGCAACCAAATGACATGAGCTCAGCAGTCAGCAGACTGCATCTGGTTGTTTACTGGGACTAGATTCTTGGAATTCTGTTAAGAGCTTGTATGCTTCAAATATCCTATCCAAACTTGGAAATTTGGACTGCATAAACAGCAGAAAACCAGAAACACTTTTACCCTGATGCATTTATGGATTTATAATGTATTACATCAATAAGTAGGGCAGTGAGCTGAGGTTTACTAGTTACTTACCATATCGACCTGAACCTCTCTGTGGCTACAGCTATTTGCGGTGCCAAAAATACATCTGCCTGAAGGTTACAATACGAGTTTGTACATTAAGTTGATTAGTTATCTAACATCAAAGACATGAATTATACTGAATTGCTTAAATAAAAAGGTTCTGAAAAGACCATGCACAGCTGGTCCCCTGTAGTGTATCTACCGTTGTACTCCTGCAAAAGCTTCTCCAGGGCTGGTACAGTCAAAGAATAGTGAATGATTATGTGTCCTAAATGTTTGATGTTTGGTTTTGGCCTGTTGAAAAGAATGCCATCAGAGAAACACTTACAGTTGAATCCCTTCTCAATACTGGATCGTGCGAAAGCGTGACTTTCCTCTGGGCCACATTTCTCTTCAAACCATTTCTATCGATAAGAAGACAAGAGATGAAAAAGGAAAGACATTTCAACCAAATAAGCAAACATTTCTACATAAGATCATCAACATGGGAAGTTAAAATCACAAATGTACCAGAACTCCAAGCATGTGGAGTGGTTGTATGCTCGAGCTGATGATGCTAGCAATCTGCAAAACCCATAGATCATAACATTATAGTCATACCAGTAAAAGTATACGATTCAGCAATGTTGTTTTATATCGTCTGAACTAAAATGACTTCAACTAACTGACCTGCAAATTGACTGCCTTTAGCTTTGCATCTGCTGGCAGTAATGGGTTCATTGGATATTTCTCTTCCAAATACTACTCATAACGACAATTCAAATAAACACAGTACCGGACAAATATCTCTTGAATTATTGATAAAAGATCACTTACCAGTATGATCGCGAGCGAGTCTGCCACCACCAAACTCCCATCAACCAATACAGGCACATAACGAAGAGGATTCAGCTTCTCAAATTCTGCAAATCCAAAACCACAAGTCCTGAAATCCCAAACCAATTTCTAACCGCACCATTACACAAATGTTTCAGTCATTTCACCTGCACTCAGATTCTCTCCTTTTGCTAGATTGACACTCTTATACTCATAACAAAGTCCTGCAATTGATCACTAACGTGACGTCAAATCATCATTCTAACTATTTACACAATCCCCTTGAATTTAAATAGTTGACAAGGGTTGGTACAGAGTCCAAGGTTCAACCTTTGAGCCTCAAAGCAAATCTAACTCGCCAAGAACAGGAACTCTGCCAGTACGAGTACAGCACAATCTTTGGAGCGGATGAATCAGTAACTGAACTTGAATTTGTCTGGATTTAACACATGCAATAAAAAGAGTAAGCATCCAAACTGAAACATGGCCATTAAACAAGTCTCTTACTCAATTTCAAGCAGACACAGAACAAAAAAGGAGTGTGTTTAAAGAGTGGGGGTTCATACCTTAGAATCAGAGTCCATGGATTAGAAATCCTAAGATTAATGATTTTACCTATTCTGGAGCAGCTGGTGAGGTTGTTGTGATTCAAATCAGAACAGGTCTGGCCATCTGGTCTTGTTTGGTATGAGCTGGTAGGTGAGATGTATGTAAATTATGAAACTCTCATCTTTGTTGTCATCTGTGGCTCTGTTTGGACAGTACCAGTCCCCTTGGTATTACCTATGCAGCCAACACGTTGGTGACTGTAATAGCTCGGTTAAATAAAGGATTTTTCTAAGATAAATTGGACTTTAAGTAGAAAAGTCCGTTATAATTAAGGGCAGATCAAATATATCTGAACATTATAAGGAAAGAAAAACTCAAAAAATATTTTGATAACTCTATATCTGAAACGGGTTCAGCTTCGGTGAAGCCGTACAATCAGTATATAGGTTAAAAATAACATGATTTTGTTTAAATATCTGAAAGAGTACATAATTTCAGAGTGTCCTCTGTTGTTTGAGGAACCTGACAAAAGAACTAGATCAGAGTTCGAATCCTGGCATCACCACTTTTCCTCACCCGTAAGAGGCTTGTGCGTTCAAAGTATTAGTTGTACTAGATGAATGTATGCTGAAAGGGAGAATGAGAACTTCTGTACTTTACGATAAATAGTAGCTCATCCAAAATTACGTCGTTTTATTTAAAACTATATCAATGAAACTATATACTTCTATTTTCAATGAATTTAAACAACATAATTTCAATTCGATGTAAAATGCGGTAATCCCTTAATGCGATCTTAGAAACTGAATATAACTTAAAATTGGAAGCATTGCTATATTACGAATTTATGATCGTTTATTACTAAAGTTTTACTCATGTATGCCACAAATCGTTCCTTTTCTCCTATTTAGATTGAAACATTGCCACGTCATCACTGACATCAATTTTATTTAAATTAAGCAACGCTTCAAAATTAATCAAACCTTCAAAAACAAATAATTAAAATAAAAACCTTCAAACTCCCTCAATAAATCTTCGCTAGGGTTTACAGTGAACCGCTCCACTTCATCGAACCCCTCCGCCTCTCTCCGACCTTCCGCCATGGCTTTCTGGGGTCCGCTTCACCTCTTTTCCACCCTCCCAACTTTCACCAATTATTTCGTAATTTTAAACTCATCGATCAACGACTCACGCTTTTCAATTTACTCACTGTTTCAGGAATCGAAGTGAAGCCTGGAAACCCCTACACTCACTTTTCCAAAACCACAAAACGAAGGCTTCATGTATCTCAGGTAGTAGATAAACTACAGCTACATATTTATTTTTTTATAAAAAAATTAATAATTGAATTTGGAGTATGATGAATTGAGCAGTTGATTTGATGTTGAGATATTGAGATATGTGTTGTGGTTGATTACTTGATTAGGCTACTTTGGGGATAGGTTCCGGAACGAACAAGAGTTTAGTCCAGTGTAATGTGGGTGATAAGTATCCAGTTTTTTTGTGCGCATTGTTGCCTGGAAAGACTGAGTCGTGTGGTCTTGATTTGGAGTTTGAGGAAGCGGATGATGTTGTGTTTTCGGTGATTGGGCCACGTAGCTGCATCTCACTGGCTATATTATTTGCCCGCATCGTGTGCAAGTTGGTGGAGATGATGAATCGTATCCTTGTTTTAGGTTTTAAATGTCTGTGTTTTATAATATTTGCTGTAAAAGCTAAACTGGGTAAAACCAGCGGAAGTCGAGAATTTCTTGTTTTTTATATTAGGCTTCCTTAATTGAAGTGGTTAGAGAATCTTATGGTGAAGATATAGCGAATTCGGAAAATGATGATTCGGATCGTGGTAGTGAGGACGATGACTATGAAGATAGCTTTATTGATGACGGTGATGTGAAAGACCGGCAAATATCTGCTGACAGCGGTATGTAATGAGTCTAGTTCTCTGTGATAATTAATCCAATGACAATTTGTAGTCATTATAAAGGATAATTAACCAGCCAAATAGTTACATTTAATGATTCTAATAGCCACTTGGATTCAATAGTGTCATACACTGATCCCTATCATATGCAACCAAAACTATTCAGTCTCGGCACCCAAAATCCTTCTTATAGAGATTCTAATGTAAAAATGGTGTGTATTGTAACATGTAAACTATCCAATATTACCATTGCCTGAGCTGTGTCTGTGCTCTTAACTAATTTTCTAACAGTTATTATTTATTAAGATTCAATTTATCTCTGAAACTGCAGATAATGAAGAAACTCCTGTCAGCAAACCAAAGAAAAAGAAAAACCAAAAGCGACTGAAGAAGAAATTTCCAACAGATGACACCGATGGCAGTGATGTTTCTCCACATAAGAAACCTGTTATTCGCAGAAGCCGTGCCTCAGTTGTGGAGAGCGATGATGATGATGATGTACTTCCACTTTCCTCTTTGGGAAAGGATGCATTTATAAAAAGCAACCTGAAACTGTCAGCAGAAGAAGAGTGTCAGATAGACAATTTTGCAGCATCGGACGGCAATGAAACAATTGCTAACAAGGACCAGGAGACCACAAAGTAACTATCATATTTAACCGCTTTTAATCATTGCTTTTGTTATTTCTGCATTTATTCTTGCATGCTGCTATAAGCTTCCCTATCCCTCTGCTGTAGGGGACATGACTTAAAAAGAGCTTCTCCAGATGAACCAGATAGTAAAGGTCCCAAGACGAAGAAAAGAAAAATCGGAGAAAATTCAGAAGTAAGTCAAGGTGGCTCCGTAAAAAAGGACGAGAATATTATAGATGAACCAAAGGTGGCCAAGGAGCAAACTGAAAATGGTGTAAATGAACCAGAGTCGAAGAGTAAAAGGAGCAAAAAGAAGAAACATAAAATGCAACCAAATAAAAATGAAGCTTGTACGCGTCCCTTACTTGGAGAGAATGTAAACGGAACTCTTGAAGATATCAAGGACAGTGAATCCGATCCCAGTGCATCCAAAATTAGGACTTTATCCAGTGGATTGATTATAGAGGAGCTAGAATCTGGGAATGTGAATGGAAAGTTAGTTTGTAAAGGAAAAAAGGTAAGTCAATCTCCCAATTTTGAATTCACTTTTCAGGTTGGGCACCACTTCTTGTACACTTATTTATATGTCTATGCGTGCAGGTTAAAATCAATTACACTGGGAAGTTGAAAAATGGTTCCGTGTTTGAAAGTAATTCAAAAGAGTCTCCTTACAAGTTCCGTCTAGGTACCTATGTTTTACAAGGCATTTTTGATTTTGCACTGTGACTTTTTATCTCTCTTTAACCTTAAGCCCCATTTTTGTTTAGGTGCTGGTAAAGTCATCCAAGGATGGGATATCGGCATTGAGGGTAAATTTCTAACTTAGTGGTCATACTGTAAAATTTTATAACTTATATTTTTATATGAACTCATATTTGTTTACTAAAGATTGGCATTTACCGTTTCCAGGTATGAGAGTTGGTGACAAAAGACGCCTTACAATTCCTCCTGCTCTTGGGTGCGTCCTCCCTCCCTCTCACATCACATTTCCTTATATTCGTTCGTCATTTTAAATCTTGGAAATCCTTTATCTGAATGATCTAACAATATGTGCTCAATGCAGCTATGGGAGCCAAGGGAACGGCGAGAATATACCTCCAGATTCCTGGCTGGTGTATGAAATCGAATTGGTCGGTGCGCGATAATTATCAGCCATATTCAACCTTATCATATTGATGGACATTTCACTATTAAAAAGGTGGCTGTTGTTTGAAAAAAAAGCTTGTAAAACTTAAGCCTAATTTATACAAATCCCTTTGCCATTTCATCTTTGAAAAAATACAATTAATTATTGTCTTGCCGACCATATGAGTCAAAGTTTTATTCAAGCAGCAAATCGTTTTTAATTAGGTATAACCGCACCAAAGAGAAAATAACAAACGAATAACCGAATAAATCCCCCCTAACGCGACTTTAGTTAGGTGTTGACCCTAAAACGTCGCCGCTTCGGGAAATGAAACGGACTTAAGGCAACGAAATTCGCAACGCGGAGGAAGCGAAGACCAATCCGCTGACCAGAAATGGCTTCATCTTCATCGTTCACGTCTTCCTCCAAAATCAAATTCTCCTGCTACCAACACCACCGCAAATTGCACACCATCTCAAGCCGCTTCAATCGCGTGTATCTTCACCGATCGGAGCCGGAGCAGAAGGAGAACAAGCACAATCCGCAACCGAATGAGCAAATCGGTCGGAGGGAGCTGGTGTTGAGGAGCAGCGAAGTGGCCGTTATTGGAGCCATTTTGAACTTCAGGTACGTTGTGTGTTCTCTGCGAATCTGATTGTCATTACTTATTTTTAAATTTCTAATATTTAATTTGGTTGCGGTTGCAGTGGGAAGAAGCCAGAGTATTTGGGAGTGCAGAAGAATTATCCGGCATTGGCGCTTTGTCCGGCTACTAAGAACTGCATTTCGACATCTGAGGATGTTAGCGATTTAGCCCACTATGTTCCACCCTGGTAAAGCTTATTTATTCTAATCTCCTCTGGAAACTATGAGTATGTTCAAGAAGACAAAAAACATACTTGAAAAAATGTAAATAGAAGGCACCAACCTTCCTGGTTGGGTGCGTGCATTTGTAGTGACAGTAGGCTACCAGGACGTTATGATTAAAATGTGTGGTTTGATTGCTTGGAGTGGTCTGTGGAGGCGTATTTGTTTGTTATTAATGATATTGGAGATTGGAGTCGTGTGCTCCGGGTTTTGGGTTGTTGCATACAACTGCACCAGCTGATTTTTATTGTTTTACATTGTGTCTCACTATTGATGGATGTTTAGAGTGTTGAACATGAGCTTTTTGTTTTGGTTCTTCTAGGACTTACAATCCAGAGGGTGGTAGTAGGAGGAAAAAGCTAGCGACGAGAGAAGAAGCAATGGAAGAGCTTCTTCAAGTGGTATGTTTCACTTGTTTCACTGTTTGAGTTTGTAATCTGATATCTGTAATGCTTCCTTGATTGCTGAACCAGTTAGTTTTTTGCTCGAATGACATGTGTACATGTGGTACTTAGCATATCTGTTTTCATGACAGATTAAAACAGCTAAAGTGGACAAGTCTACACCACAGGTTGTAGAGAAAACTGAGGACTATATCCGGGTAGAATATGAAAGCCCAATATTAGGAGTAAGTCGAAATCCCTGCTCAATGCTCTCCTTAACAACGTGAAATGGTGTTCTTATGTCCATTTGTGCCCTCGGTTAGCTTGTAGATGATGTCGAGTTTTGGTTTCCACCTGGCAAAGACTCAGTAGTTGAGTACAGATCTGCTTCACGCATGGGAATTACGGATTTTGATGCTAACAGAAAAAGAATCAAGGTGAGCTCAGGTCGATGATTCCCTTATCCACTGTTTCTTATTGTTGTGATTTCTTCTTATTCATGAACAACAAAACAGGCATTGCGGTTAGCATTGGAAAAGAAAGGCTGGGCTTCTGCGGACAGTGGATGAGATCGTAAGTGCCTCCACTAATGAGATCATATGCAGGGTGTTGATGAATGAAGTTGGGTAAAAGAGAGCATTATTCTTCAATTCCCCAATGTTTGTAGGTTAAGTTTTTCAATTAAAGTAATGTCACCTAAGACAGCAGATATGATCTTTAAAGTAGGCATAAATTCATGTGAAACACAGTTGCATCATTAAAGTTTTGAAGTTCTAAGTTAGCATACTGATACGGGCCTAATGGGCTTTATTTAAATTAGATATTTTTATCCCACATCGTTAAAATCAGTTAGACTTATAATTTTGTTTCAGTATTTAAAGTTAGTTTTATTCTTGTATTTTTCACCTCTTTATTCTTAATAAAATCAAGTTTTTGATATTATCTAGTTATTTTCTAGATTTATCCTTTCCCAACCGCATTGCTTGTGCTTTTGGTTATTTATCCTAAGCTTCCGCTTCGTCAGTTGGTAATCAGAGCAGGCTTTTTCCTGGCTTTTTATCACTGATCTTTTAATCAAAGTTTTTACTAGCAACTAGGATTTGCCTAGAAGCTACAGTACTAACTACAGCAGCAGCAGCAGCAGTAGCAGCGACAGCAGCAGCAGTAGCAGCGAAAGCAGCAGCAGCAGCAGCAGCGACAGCGGCAACAGCAGTAGCAGCGACAGCAGCAGCAGTAGCAGCGACAGCAGCAGCAGCAGTAGCAGTGACAGCAGCAGCAGCAGTAGCAGTGACAACAACAGCAGCAGTAGCAGTAGTACCAGCGATTGCAGTAGTAGTAGCAACAACAAGGACAGTGACAACGCCTTAAGTAATGATGGCTAATCAAGATGCTAACCAGGCAATTACAAGAGCAGATTTTGAAAGACTTCTGACAGAGTTTACTACCAATATGACTGCTCTAACAGAACGGGTGGAGAGACTTGAAGTCAACAACGCAGCAGTCAACAACGTAGCAGCTAACAACTTAGCAGTCAATAATGCAGCAGCCAACAACTTACCAGCAAGACACGCTAACATTGCACATCGTCCGAGGGTTGGAAGAGTGGAACATGCAATAGCCCCAAGAATGTATAGAGGCAATAGAATTATGGAGTCATCAGACTCGGAAGAAGAATTTGCTAATGAATTTGAGGAGGTAGAGCGAGATCACCAAGATTATCGTGTTAAAGCTGACATCCCACTATTTTCTGGAACAATGGGGGTAGAAGAATTTTTAGACTGGCAGATTGACGTTGAACGTTTCTTTGACGTTATGGGAGTACCTGAAAGTAAACAAGTGAAGATGGTTGCTGTTAGATTGAAGAGTACTGCAGCAGTTTGGTGGGATAAGTTGGTTGTGATAAGACGAAAACAAGGAAAGCGCCAATTCGAACATGGAGAAGAATGAAGCAGCTGATGATGGAGCGATTCTTACCGGAGGATTATGAACAAATCCTTTACAGGATGTATATTGAGTGTATCCAAGGAAGAAGGACAGTTGCTGACTATACAACAGAATTTCTACGCTTGTCTGAACGAAATGAGTTGAATGAATCAGAAAGTCAAAAGGTTGCTAGATATGTAAGTGGTTTGAAAAGTTATCCAAGAGAAGATGGGTCTACAGACTGTTTGGACAGTTGCTGAGGCGTCGAGCCTAGCACTAAAAGCTGAATTAATGGAGAAATCTCCTCGTACTTTTCAGCCATTCCGCAGGTATGCACCTCAAGCTGCTAATGAGAACTTGATTGACAAAGCCAAATCACCTGAAATAAAAGACCATAAAGATGAAGGTAGTCGTACTAATACGCCATTCAGGCCAAACAAACAACCGTTTCAGAGGCGTGACAATCCTTACACTAAGCCTTATGGTGATAAGTGTAATCGTTGTCAGGGAACCGGCCATACTTCTAATGTGTGTCCTAGCCGAAGAACAATAGCCTTAGTGGAGTATGATACTCAGGAGCAAGAAGATACAGATGAGTATGACGGTGCTGAGGTTGCTGAAGAGGAGACGACTGAAATGGTAAATTGTGTTCTACAAAGAGTTTTGTTGTCATCCAAAGATGAGGGACAACGAAAGAACTTATTCAAGACGCATTGTTCTGTTCAAAATAAGCTTTGCAATCTGATCGTCGATAATGGTAGTACTGAAAATCTCGTGTCACAAAAGTTGGTGGAGTGTTTGCAGCTTCCCACAGAGGTTCATGAGAAACCCTATGCATTGGGATGGGTTAGTAAAGGCTCCCAGATTAAAGTAATACGAACTTGCAAGGTCCCAGTATCTATCGGAAAGCACTATAAAGAGAATGTACTTTGTGATGTGTTAGATATGGACGTGTGTCATATCTTACTTGGACGTCCTTGGCAATTTGACAATGACGTCACTTATAAAGGACGTGACAATGTGCTGATCTTTTCATGGAAAGGTCATAAAATTGCTATGAAACCAGTACTTCATTTCAATCGAAAGCCCACCTGTACTGAATCAAATTTCTTGGTAATAACGCATGACGAGAAAGAGTTGGGCGAAGCGGTGAAGGAGTCGGAATGTTTTTATCCAGTGGTAGTGAAGGGTTTGTTAAGTGCAATAAATGAAGTGGCGGTCCCTGAAGTTGTACGTACTATTTTAGCAGATTTTAAGGAGTTAACTGCCGATGAGTTACCACATGAGCTTCCACCTCTACGTGACATTCAACATCACATCGATCTTATACCTGGCGCAAGTCTTCCAAATTTACCACATTATAGGATGAGTCCAAAAGAAAATGAAATCATAAGAGATCAAATTGAAGAATTATTAAGGAAAGGTTTCATTCGGGAGAGCATGAGTCCTTGTGCGGTGCCTGTGTTGTTAGTACCGAAGAAAGATAATCAATGGAGGATGTGTGTTGATAGTCGAGCCATCAACAAGATTACAATCAAATATCGATTTCCTATTCCTCGCTTAGAAGACATGCTAGATGAATTATCAGGGTCAAAATTATTCTCAAAAATTGACTTGCGTAGCGGGTACCACCAAATTCGAATTAGACCTGGCGATGAATGGAAAACAGCGTTTAAAAGTAAAGATGGATTGTATGAGTGGCTGGTGATGCCATTTGGCTTATCTAATGCCCCAAGCACTTTTATGAGATTGATGAATCAAGTATTGCGTCCATTCATTGGATCATTTGTGGTGGTTTACTTTGATGATATACTTATCTACAGTAAGAATGTTGACGAACATTTAGAGCATCTAAAAAGAGTACTACTTGTTTTGAAAGAAAATCAATTGTACGTTAACTTGAAGAAGTGTATTTTCTGCACTAACAAGTTACTTTTTCTTGGATTCATTGTGGGGGAAGATGGCATTCAAGTAGATGAAGAAAAAGTTCGAGCCATTCGTGAATGGCCTACTCCACAGTCTGTCACTGAAGTGCGTAGTTTCATGGTTTGGCGACTTTTTATAGGAGGTTTGTTAAAGGCTTTAGCACTATCACCGCTCCTATTACCGAGTGTCTAAAAAAAGGAAAGTTCATATGGGGATGGGAACAAGAACAAAGTTTTGCTGCGATTAAAGAGAAACTTTGTAGCGCACCAGTATTAGCGTTACCAGACTTTGACAAGATTTTTCAGGTTGAGTGTGACGCTAGTGGCGTAGGGATAGGTGCTGTATTATCCCAAGAAAAGAGACCCGTGGCTTTCTTTAGTGAAAAGTTAAGCGACGCAAGACAAAAGTGGAGTACCTACGATCAAGAATTTTATGCTGTGTTTCGAGCTTTGCGACAATGGGAACATTACTTGGTGCAGCGCGAATTCATTCTTTTCACTGACCATCAAGCCTTAAAATTTTTGCATAGTCAGAAAGTGGTCAATAAGATCCATGCACGTTGGGTTAGCTTTCTGCAGAAATTTCCTTTCATCATTCAGCATAAGTCTGGGACACAAAACAAAGTGGCAGATGCATTAAGCAGAAGAGCATCATTACTTATCACTCTGGCCCAAGAGGTTGTTGGTTTCTGTCATTTGAGAGACTTGTATGCTGATGACCCTGATTTTAAAGAGTTATGGGAGAAGTGTAATAGGAATCACCCGTCTGCAGATTTTCATATCAAAGATGGATATTTGTTTAAAGGAGACCGTCTTTGCATTCCCTCTTCATCATTAAGAGAAAAGCTTATTCGTGATCTGCATGGTGGTGGTCTGAGCGCACATTTTGGTAGAGATAAAACAATTGCTTGTTTAGAGAACGATATTATTGGTCACATTTAAGAAGAGATGTTGGTAATATTGTTAAACGTTGTTTTGTTTGTCAAACATCCAAAGGACAATCTCAGAATACCGGGTTGTACATGCCATTACCTATTCCTGATGATATTTGGCAAGACTTGTCTATGGATTTCGTTCTGGGGTTACCTCGTACACAACGGGGAGTGGATTCTGTTTTTGTGGTTGTGGACAGGTTTTCAAAGATGTCACACTTTATTGCATGTAGAAAGACGTCTGATGCTTCCAACATTGCAAAACTGTTTTTCAGAGAAGTGGTGCGCCTTCATGGAGTTCCCAAGTCGATCACTTCTGATCGTGATACAAAATTTCTTAGTCATTTCTGGATCACCTTATGGAGGATGTTTGGAACCATGCTGAATAGGAGTTCCACAGCTCATCCCCAGACTGATGGACAGACAGAAGTCACTAATCGAACACTTGGCAATATGATTCGAAGTGTGTGTGGAGATAAACCAAGCAATGGGATCTAGCTCTTCCTCAAGTAGAGTTCGCGTATAATAGTGTGGTGCATTCGGCTACAGGAAGATCACCTTTTTCTATCGTTTACACATCTGTTCCAAAGCAGTGGTAGATTTGGTAAAGCTACCTAAATCGCGTGAATATAGTGTCGCCGCTGAGCGACTAGCTGAAGACGTGATAGCTGTCAAAGATGAGATTAAGGCGCGACTGGAGGCTACGGGTAACAAGAATAAAGTTATCGCGGATAAGCATAGACGATCCAAAGTTTTTAATGAAGGAGATGATGATGGTTTTCATGCGCAAGGAGCGATTTCCGGTGGGAACATATAGTAAGTGCAGCCTCGCAAGTATGGTCCCTACAAGATTTTACGTCGTATTAACGACAATGCTTATGTTGTGGATCTTCCGGAGTCAATGGGAATTTCTAAAACATTTAACGTGGCTGATCTTCATGAATATCACGCGGATGAGGCTTTGTATCCAGAAGGGAACTCGGGGTCGAGTTCTTCACAAGTGGGAGAGACTGATACGGGCCTAGTGGGCTTATTTAAATTAGATATTTTTATCCCACATCGTTAAAATTAGTTAGACTTATAATTTTGTTTCAGTATTTAAAGTTAGTTTTATTCTTGTATTTTTCACCTCTTTATTCTTAATAAAATCAAGTTTTTGATATTATCTAGTTATTTTCTAGATTTATCCTTTCCCAACGCATTGCTTGTGCTTTTGGTTATTTATCCTAAGCTTCCGCTTCGTCACATACGATCTTTCAAAATGACAAAACAAGGACAATTACAAATGCAGGTAATGCATTCATATAACACCATGATATCAAAAGCTATTCCGAGGCGAACCAAAATTCCTTAAGAAACAGTACTAAAACCGTACTAAAGCACAAATGAACCGCCTTTTCCCGGTCTGACCTTATGCTAGAATAAACCAATGTAGACAGTGTGAGGGCCCCACTGACACTCACAAGGTTGTATATAATCTCCGCCACCGACTCAACCAGCAGAACAGAGGCAGAGCTGCAGACTGCAGAGGTTGTGCTTCCCCTAATAACTTAACCAAAGGTTCGATTTTTGTTGTTGTTTTCCTGTTCGTGAATCGACAACCTTCTTAGTCTCTCCATTTCAGATTACTGATAGTTCTCTCTAATCAAATGGACAATCACCACCAAACTCTACTCCTTGATAGTCAGCCTCGAAGCGGTGGGAAGAACAAGAGGCCCAGAGGCCGTCCGGTAGGTTCGAAAAACAAGCCAAAGCCACCAACAACAATCATAATCCGCGAACGCTTTGACTCATTTAGTTCCCACCTCCTACAAATTCCACCCAATTACGACGTCGTAGAGGCTTTAACAGACTTTACTATCAAGCGTCAGCTAGGCATTTGCATCCTTAGCGCAACTGGTAGCCTCACTACTGTTGCGCTGAAGCATCTCCCAACTTTACCAGCAACAACGACATTGGTTATACCCACTCTGTTGAATTTCACAGGGAGGTTTGAGATTTTGAGTTTGTTGGGAGCGATTTTGCCTCCGCCAGCCCCGCCATCCACTTCGGGGCTGAGTGTGTTTTTTTCCAATGGACAGGGTCAGGTGATGGGTGGGAAGGTGATGGGGCCGCTTTTGAGTGCGGAGACGGTGATTGTCTCCGTGTCTTCTTTTGTTGTTACTAATTATGAGCGACTACCACTGGTCGAAGAAAATGTGGAAAACAAGAATCTTGAGCTCACCTTGCCATGCACTGGTGGAAAATTTACGACATCAATTCCTCAGAAGACTCAGACAATAAAAGTGATGAATCCAGCAAGTACAGTGTCAACTTTGTTCCATGACGGTGGAGTGAGGAACGTGATGCCGGGGGAGGAGTTATGGGGTGATGATGCACCAGTGAGTCCTACTCCACGGACATTTGCAGAGACTAGGAGTAGGAGGTAATGGGTAATAGTTGAGTTTCGAAGTTCTGATTATTGTATAAAATGGAATGGACAATGGAGTTTCTAAATGTGGAGTGAATGAATAAAAGGTATGCACATTTTGAATTATAACTGGAAGTGAATGCAGGATGTATGTTTACTCAAAACCATTAGTATCTTTGGGTAGTATAATTGAATGTATCAGTTGCAGATTCCAGCAATTGCTCTGTTGCTCCCTGCTGGTATTAAACAGTGCTGACAATAGGATTTTTTTTTTGATTCACGGTGAGAATGTTTCATAACACAAGATATTACAATACGAACAATGAAGCAAAAACCGAAGGGAAAATCCTAAGACAACACTACGTCGAAGAAGTCTCATAAATGACATTTGTGAAGCAGGCCATGATCGGCACCATCCCAACGAACTCACCAAAAGCCCACACATCAGCTGGACACGAGAGACACCCCACATCAAACCCCACCTTCCGCTTGCCACCCGGGAATCAGCCGCCACTCACGCTCACGCCGCCGCCACTCAAGCTCACGCCGCTGCCGTTCAAAACCCTAGCCCGCGCCGCCACTCAAGCACACGCCGCCGCCGCTCGAAACCCAAACCCACGCCGCCACTCAAACCCACAACCCAACACACCCCACCCGAATGTTCATCCGCCACTCGCCGCCCCCCATCTGTAGCCAATCGTCCAAAACCCAGCAGGATCCGCCATTCGAAAACCCCAGCCAACCTTCCGCCCAAACCTCCATCAACCGCGACTTCCTTGCGACTCATGCCACCACCAGGCCTGTGGCCGCCCAGAAGCTTGGATGGAAGACCAAGCTTTGGAACATCCTCAAGGGCCGCCAACCATGGAGGAACCGAGCACCCGGGAGCCACCGGCAGACCACACCACACCACCAACCCCTGCACACCAAGCCCCCGAAAAGAGAGCAGAAAAACAAGCACCCAGGCTTGACAGACAGCTAGCACAAGGCTAGAGGAAGAACTAGCACAATGCTAGAGGAAGAACTAGCCAAAAGGCTAGAGCAAAGGGGAGGCCAGCCTCCATTATTGAAAGGAAAGCAGAAAGGAAACTAAGGAAATCAACATAAACGTGGGCGGAGGAGGACGGACCTCCTCCCCGAAAGGAGGGGTGTCTTCCCCACCCGAAGCGGCTGGTATCAAAGGATGTACGGAGAGCGTTTCAACAGGAGAGAGAAAGGAGCGTTTCAACAATAGGAATTAAATTATAGTCTTGGTCTGACTTGAAATTAAATTATACATAAAAATCTGTCTGAAATTTAAAAAGGTGGAAATGTAGAGAATTTATATACAAAAAGGTTAGTATTTTTCTTTTCAACAGATATGTTAAGAAGAAAGAGTTCACATAATTATACAAGTATGTCTCTTGTTGCAAGGTACATGAATAAAAGAAGTACAAACAAGAGCTAACAACCTAGCAATGGCCGATCTAGTGAATGAAAATGGCTAGATGCGGACGATTTTCATGATGCAGTCGGAATGGACGCAGATGAGCTATGTAAAGAATCGATCAACACGCGTGTTCATACATACGAGTTAAATTGGTTGGCGAGTGGACTGGTGTGGTGGTATGCACTACAACACAATGCGCAGAACTGCAAGGCCGACGGCTGATATGGAAACCACTGTACCTATGCAGTATTTGATTACCTCATACTTGGCTGCTTCTAATTGAGCCCTCAATGCATATATTTCCTGAATAAATACATTTACCCATTTAATTTAGAAATTCCATATAATGCTTGAAGAGAATGACATCTGCGCACTGCTCACCCTATCTAGTTTGTTTGTAAGATTAGCTGTTTCTGCATTTTGATTGGCTAGCTCGTCACGAATGCGTCTGCATATCAGTAAAACTCAGAAGTCGAGGAAATGAACGAACTGGCAAAGTCTGAAGCATATATTTAAGAAGATGACAGATAACTTTACCCTCTTTCAAGGTTCAAATCTAGACGTTGACCAGCAGTGACTTTGTCAATCTCGTACCTTGAGATTGACAACAATGTGATTAGTGACAACATGAGAGGACTCAATGGAGAAACCAGTCACTTCAAATTTTCAAAACTTACTTAAGCTCACTTCGCATCCTGTCTATATCGGATCTAAGTTTTTCGGTTTCCCGATGCAGCATAGTAAAATGATGTTCCTGCAAGAAAACATTTAAAAATATGTCACAAGATCGATCTGTGTAGTTGGAACTTAACATTGGGACTGCACTAAGTCCGAAGAGAACGATGGAAGTAAGATAACTCAGTGAAAATTAGACCCAGCTAGCATTTTCAACATTTGTACATGAATTGAGAGGAGTGACTAATATTCAGAACAAATGATTTTCTAAGAATATCAAGAACACATGAACCTCATATAATGACAACTGCAATAAGCTAATTAGTTTGGAGCTTGATTTACGTTTGTTCTTAGCTAATAGTATTGAGTTTAGTGTTATTGCTAATCACATTTTTACATTATTGCTTTGTGTATCAACTGCAACAGAAAATGTGAACTGGCCATAATACTAGAAGAGCAAGAGCCAGCGTCACTAATAATGTATTGGCAAAACTAATCAAAGTAAGACATAAAAGTACCTGGGAACTTTTTACTTCTGAGTTAAACTTGGACAGATTCGCTTCATGAACCATTTCCACCTATAAGGGACCAAATTCATTAATAACTTACATTCCAAACACATTTTTATAAGATACAGAATTCATTAGTTTTTGAAAGAAACAGCACTAGCATTGCCTTGCCAGTAAACTAGACAACAACGCAAGCCATGGTGCGATAAAAAATGCAACATATTTTAGAAAGCCAAGATTGGCCTAACAGGATGGGGTTTAATACACACATGCGTCAACAAATCATCAGACTATCAAAGAAAAAAATGCCAAACCCCTAGGTGCATCCAGTACCATTTTATGTTAATCTAAGCGTATGAATTACGTAAAACACAACAACTGAATACAAATAATACCTTATCCATTTCTCCCTTGGAAACAAAGGATTGAACAACCTTCTCCAAGCTAACATTCAAAACCTCAGTAATCGCAAAAGTAATAGCCTCTGCTTGCCTTGACGGCAACCCCTCTGCTTCCAAACTCCTCACCTACACAAATTTTACCATCCATCAAATTCATAACAACAAAATAAAAACTAAAATAGAGAAGATTAAAAACACAATATTTCCACAAATAAAAAATCCAAATAAAATACGCACAAACCCTAATCATATACAACAATCATCAAATCTCCACAGAATTCAGATATAAAGTAGTGGAATTACGAGAGCCAAGGTGTCAACGAGAAATGCTCGATTCGAATTGGATTTAGCGAGCTGCGACAAATGGCGATAGGTCAACAAATTAGGCTGCAAACCGGAAGATACGGAAGAGGAAGGAGATAAGGATGTGCTACTAAATCGGCGTGAAGAGGATAACCTAAAGGCAGAATCAGCCCCAAATTTCACGAATCGCTTACAACACGCCATCAATCAATATGATTAGCAAGAGGGAATAAAGTTGGGATCTTTGCGAAGACTGCGTTGACGACAACTGGATTGGAGGAGAGCTTGACGCGGTAACGAAGAGAGATAAAATGATTGGAGAATTTTTTTTAGAATTGCCCTAGTTTGAAAAAAACATTTCCCAAATGCCCTAGTTTTGAAATTCCTTTCTCGAATGCCCTAGTTTTAATGAATCCGGTTTTGTCAACACCGGATAGTTAAAAAATGTAACTATCTTCAACCGGATCCATGTCTTGTGTCCAGTCAGCAAATAAAATTGTACAGTCAGCATTATTTTAATGATTCCGGTTCCATAGAAACCGGTAATATTCAAATGAATCTGGTTCCAAAGAAACCGGTAATATTCAAATGAATCTGGTTCCATAGAAACCGGATAGCTTTAAATGAAACCGGTTCCACCAAACCCGGATTGGTTCGAATTAAAACTAGGTTTCATTCCTCGCTTCATCCTCCAGCCGCCTCAGCCGATCCGCTCTGCCGCCCTGCTGCCCTGCCGCCGTTATCCGACTTCGTGCTGCCCATCCTCCTCTCGTAGTTGTCTCGATCCGTGCTCCGTAGCAAAGCCTCCGAAATGGGTGGAAGATTTGACGAAAATTATGAGGTTAGGGTTTTTTAATTTTGTTCATGTGTACGCTTAGATTTTGTTAGAAATGTGTTGCTTTTTGTTAGAATTTAGGGTTTTGATTATGTTAGAATTTAGGGTTTTGATTATGTTAGAATTTAGGGTTTTGTTTTTGTTAGAATTTAGGGTTTTGAGTTAGGAATTTAGGAATTTAGGATTATGGATATTGATGAATTTGTTAGAATTTAGGGTTTCGATTTTGTTAGATTTGTTAATTATGAATATGAATTGAGATTTTGATTTGGTTGTAAATTGTACATATTTTTAATTGAGTTTGATATTGTACTCTATGATTTAGATTACATTTGTAAGTTGCTAATTCTATTACACTGAAAAAATTAAAGAAGTGTTGGATGAAGAAAAACATAAATAAAATAAATACACAAAAAACATAAATAAATTTTTTGGAAAAATTACCTTACTATAATACTGGAGACAACTGTCGGATGAAGAAGTGTTTCTTTTCTATCGATGAAGAAGTGTTGGATGATGAAGAAATGGAGAACGGGCATTATTTATAACAAAACCAATCCGGGCTCAATAGGACCGGAATCATCAAACAATCCGGTTTCATTAAAACCGGAATTTGCAGAACTTTATAGTGTTGTCAGGCTTTTATTCAATTATGCATGTATACTTTCTGCACAATCCGGTTTTGAGAAACCCGGAATCAGACTGCATGCAATAATACCAGACTGCATGCAATAATACCGGTCTGCATGGAACCGGTTTCAGAGAATTTCAATAATTTATGTGCAATCCGGTCTTCCCAAAACCGGATTGAACAGAAATAATGCATGCATGCATTATTGCTGGACCTTTTATTATCACCAAAATACCGGTTATATGAAGACCGGATTGAAAATATATTTCCGGTTTTAGTAGAACCGGATTTCACTTTTTTTGCTGACTGGGCAACCTCGTCAGCTTCACGTAGAATTTTATGGGAAATTAATATATGTCGAGTAGTAATCCGGTTCTGACAAAACCGGATAGTTTGATTTCACAACTATCCGTGTTTCTGAGGACCGGATTTGTCATTTTTAAATATTTCCGGTTTTCAAAGAACCGGATTTGTCATTTTTTAAAGGATTCCGGTTTTGTCAAAATCGGAATTTCAAAGTGGGGCAATTTCAAAAGTGGGGCATTCGAGAAAGATTTTTTTCAAAAATGGGGCATTAAATCTAGGGCATTCGAGGTAGGAATGAGAGATTTGGTTTCGAAATTTGCTTGCGGCGAAGGTGCCTGCGATTTTTATATGTTTTTATTGATTTTGAGAGTTCGGTTTGTATTTGTTCACTATGATTTTTCAATTATTTGTATTTTTGACATAATTATAAACATAAAATTTCAAAATGTGTAAATTATGGACAGTTGGATCAAAACAATCCAACGATCGTGAACATAGATCGCAAAGATCGTGTCAGCTTGTTAAGCTACTCCAACGTAAATGCTCACTGATATGATACAATTAATTGTGCAAAAACAGGCTAAAAGCGGTGCAACATTTTACATAGCAAGTGTCTTCAGTTCATATCAATCAGTTGTGACGCGGAGAGTGTACCCTGGGATAGGAGTAGTCAAGTGTAAAACTCTGTTGTGGGTCATCTCGATTCCGATGTGGAATTCTGTATTTATCTTTAGTATCTCCACTATGATGCTTGTTTTTTTTCTTGCTTGAATGCTTATGTCTTTTGTGTCTTGTAGCCATAACATTAACTTCCTTTTGCTCCATGTTATGACTAGATTTTCTGATAGCTGAGGCTGCTTCATGCCTTGCCGCGCCTTTCTCATCAGTTATGTACATATTATGGTTACCATTCTGCAATTGTAAGATAGTTTTTTAAGTGGACATGTGGATCATATACACACAGCAGATGCATGCATGGATTGGGCAAACTAAACGAAACAAGTCATGTTTTAAGGGATACCTTGTTACTCAGGTTAGAGCGTTGTGAAGAGTCCTTGTTCTGCAGAGCTGGATCAAAACGGCTCTGATGCCTTGCACAGCTTGCGTATTGTAAACTGGCAAGGAGAATCAGAAGAAAAGCAGCACAAGAAAGTACTGACATGATCATGAAAGGTTGGTTTCCTCAGCATTGAAGAAGTTTATGACTGAAGGTCATGAACTTGTTGAAGCTGGTGGTTTCACAGTTTCACTTATGCTTAAGAATTCTCTTCTAAACAATCAATCAATCAACTTGTGACCTAATTAATTATGACACGAATAGGGTACACCCCTCCCATGTAAACGACAACTAGCTAGTGATACACAATACAAGATCATATGATCCTCTCTTGTAGCATACTAAGACATTAAAGAACATTATCAATAATGTTTTTAATTACTCTTTTAATACTCCATCAATAATGTTTGAGCATTTGATTAAAAATAAATGTATGGTATTATAGAATGTAAGAAAAGGTTTAAGGACAATTGTAAGATGGAAGGATATCATTTCAATCGTGATATATATCAATTCAATGATTAACATTTATAATTGTCACTCCCAACCGTTCCGTATTTTTTCTAATTTATTTTATTTTTAATTAAAATTAATTCAATCTCACCTCTTGCTACATCTAATGCAATGATTGAATTTAAATTCCTCCATTTCATTAAAATTATTTGTTTCCTTTAAACTTTACCCATAGAATGTATTCAAAGACTTAGCATTGTAGAGTTATGCTCTTTTGAGACCCAGACCATTGGATCACCCAAACAGTGATCACGTGCTGTGCACCTGTCACTTTAAAAAAAGCAAACAAAAGACAACCATTAGATCACTCAATCCAATAGTTCTTAATGAGATCCTAAGGTCTCACCCAACAGTAAGGATCTCAAAAAAACCACCTCTAGCATTGTATCTTCTTAGTCTTTGTGCTTTCGCAACTTCCAGACCCCTAAATCCGACACTGCCAATAATTACTTTTTTAATTTGTAATCTATTAAAGAAAACTTCGATGCACATTATCAGAAAAAGCGACATAAAACAAACTGAGGTATGTGACCACCCTCTGCATGCAGCTAAGTTCATCTGTCTGCTCCCGCTGGATATGCCACGTGTCGCTCACCCATGTGCCCGCCCATCAACGAGCCAGATCCCATAGCTAACCAGCTAGTACGACGACCTCAGTGACCATACAAACGACAAACTGCGCTCAATTCCTGTCGTTGCATCTTCGACTGTTGCCGAGAGTTGTTTGATAAATAAAAGATGGCGCTCTCGACAGATTGAATAGCAGCTACCAAGGAGACGGTCGGACAGCGGAGGATCGGCAAGAGCGTTGACGACCGGACTCGATGGATGCGTGTGGTCACTTAGTCACTATGTCGTCACAGGCTTTAATTTGTTAGTTATACGGTTGTTGTAGCATCATACGTTTTGGTAAAGCGTAGGAGACTTGGATTTGATGTAAACTTGGCCACTTGGGGTGTTCCTTGGCCGGATTTAGGGTTTTGTTAGTGTGTATACTAAATCTGCATGGCCGTGATTGAAGGCATGATAATATTCTAGCGATCAGTCATTCAATACGACGTAAAATAGTTGAAGAAATGTCCTAAAAGTGACTTGTAGAGTCATAGTATGTCCCAGAACCTGGCTCAACCTTTTCATGTTGCTGGTCAATGCGAACAAATCACACATCATTGGTTTTACTTTTACCACTACGAAACGTAACAGTGACATGCAGGAACCTTGAAGGAAACACAAAGTTGATGAATTTAATTCCTTGAAAACTTTGCTCAAATTATCAAACCAGTTTAGAATTTACAATCAATTAGCACAATTAGCTAGATGCTGACACTCCTTATAAAAAAACTAGATGCACACACTATGCTTTCTTACTTCCAGTAGGATTGTTGTTACACTTTCTCCAACTCAATCAACATAATTAAACAGTCAGTGAATCAGTTTTTCTTCATTAAGTATCCCATTAGCATTCCGATCAATCCAACAATTGCCACAAATACAAGCGAGACTCCGCCGCGACCACTGGCACTACGCCTCAACAGGTCCTGCTTAAAGAAAGGAAAATACTATTAGGAATATTAAACACCCTATTGTCAATAGATAAATACAAAATCAAAAGCTCTTCTTTTTGAAATTATACGTATCACGGGTGATAATAACTACCATGCCATATTCTAGTTTAGTAATGATATGCAATAATGGATATATATGAGAAAGGACCCATAACCATCTTATCAATGTGTACCCTTTTTCTAAAGTAATTATAAGGAATACGGTGGCAAATTAATAGTAAAATTGAAAGAGGTGAAAACCTCACCATTTCACGTCGTAGATTATCATTTTCCCGAAAAATGGCCAATTTATCTTTTGATAACTTTGAGATTAGTTGCGCTCTAGCCTGAAAAGGGAGAAAAGGGATGTGCACTGAGTCGGCTACTTCGAATTTAAATGTTACAAATTAATCAGAAATATAAAAAGGAAATTATTGTATCTTCATAACCAAGGCTGATTCGTTGAGAAGGATGGTGAAAAGTAGCCATGTCAGTAAGACTCCAAAAGAACAATAAAAGCTAATTTCCAAACCAAACAATTTCCATCTAGTAGACCACTCAAATATCAATCAAGAAAATATTTTGCAATAGAAACATAAAGAGCAACGCATTTATTATTTGCCAACCAAATAGTTAAGAAATGATTTAACTTGTTAGGCTCTTTTTAAAGGACCACAATTAAGTGACCACATATTATGACCTTCAGGTAATGCAAGTGAAGAGCCATGGATATGGTACCAAAAGTTACTGATATATGGTGGTGCTAAACCAAGCCTAGTATTTTTAATTTTGGACTGTAAGTTTATCAATTCAACCATTAAGAATCATTGCTATGTAAGGGTCATGACAACTAAGATAATTCAGAACCTTACTGAAAGGGTTCCGGTATGAAGAGCATTTGACAGAATAATTAAAAACGGTATCGTCAGACCAGTAACAGTTGAGGGGCCTGTCTCAATGACGTATCCACACTGTCAAACTATGCTAAAACCATATCCCTTGTCTCATTGCCTTATTCCTCATCAACTTATAAACCTAAACACTCTTTCACTGAGAATTGTTTCAAAGCTTGCACTTTAATATGCATTATCAGATGTTGCCTGCTTTTTCTATTTTTCTTGCTCTGAAATGGTACCAGTTTCTTGCACACTATTGATTAACATGTCAGTAAAATATACTGCTACCACAAAATCTAAGTCTTTCTTCTGTCACTAGAAACCTTTCAGTCCTCCAAACTACTACAATAGATTTCTTTTGACAACAGGTGCAATCAATAATGCAAATAAAAACTATAAATGGAAATAAATTGACAAGACGTTCAAACAAATTATAGTAAAGAGGGGATTTGAACAAACCTCCAACAGATTGTTTGGAGACTCAGCAGGAGCTCTAGAAGCCTAGAAGAAAACAATATGATCTTTCAATCTCAATGATAACAGTTCATTAATTAAATAAACTATTTAGTGACTCACTGGTTTAGACTCTGTCAGGTTATAACTTCCATTATCAGCAACCGAAACCGCAGGCGACACAGTTTCCCCAGCTTCTTCTCTAATTGGAGATCGTTGTGCAGGAGGGACATAGACAACCTTCAACTTTGTCTCTTCGACACGCCTCCCAGATTCCTTGAGGAACTAAGTAAAACAACAAATAGAAACAAACAACACTTAATTTACAGTTAACAAAAATTCATCCAAGTACATAATCATTACAACATACGCTACATAAATTACCATATCCGGAGTCACATCCTTTGCAGTAACTCCCTGACTCACGACGACACTCTGCAGTAGAAACTTATCCCTGCACTGCAGGTCTGGAGGCGCCTCCTCCTGTGCTTGCATCGTCACTATAAAAATTCAAACAGGACAGTCAGCGCATTCCCATAATCCGAACAAACACCAACATCCACGTAATAAAATCAGGAGAGTAAATGACTCAACATACCTACAACCTCAAAACTGGAACGTGGAGGCACTACTCCAATGTTCGGTCTGACACAGTATTTCTTTGGATTCGTAGTCTTAACCTAAACAGTCAATCCAAGAGCCAAAGAGTCTCCACATCAACAATTTCCAAAACACATAAATTCAAGTTGACGTCAAATGAAATCAAATCACCTTGAAAGCGACAAAGTTGTCATCGGATGTATTCACCAGATTCATGTTGCACGAGATCTGCTTGTTCAATTCAACTACACGTAAAGACAAACAACATCAGATCAGATCGGCGTTTTGAAGAGACGAAAAGGAGCTTGGGTAACGAACTTACATTCAAATTGAAGGTGTTGGGGCTCGACGCTGAGTAGCGCATCGGAACTCATCTCGTCGATCGGTCAGTAACTCAAGTTGGTGCCAGCTGACCGGCGTGGAAGGATCTGCGGGAACGGTCAGGTCAGGGATGCGAGTTCGAGAGATTCAATCTCAACGTTGATGTGAATGATTGACAGCTCATCTCAACTGTCTTCCACTAATTAATCATAATTAATTAGTTAAAGTAACGCTTGATAATAACTAATTAATAATTAATTTCAGCAGCTTCCTTTGGCTCATGTCTTCTTTTCTGAAGACCAAACCAGTTCAAAGATTTATCGATTTCAAAGTCGTGCAAATTGGATACACGTTCAGAACATGACCACCACTTTTTTCGAAGTCTTGCAAAATGAACACTATGTCACCACTCTAGCTATATTTTTCTGAACCTGGTTGGGTTACAACTAACACCATATTGTTTGAGTCCCCAAAATGAACTAAAACATGTTTCAAACTTTCAATATATATTTAAGAGATTGTTTGGCCATTTTCATCTCTTTTCTTTCTGAGTCTATGGTCGTAGGACGGCAAATGTCACTCCCTCCGAAGTGCACTGATTGGAGATATTGATTCTTGACATCTTGATTTGAATACTGAGTGCGAGCTATCTTCAGTTTGTTTGTGGCTAGAAAACAAATGTACTGCATGCAGAACCATTGCCGCCACTGCTTCAGGTTGCTTGCAACTACGTAGCAATACAAATGAGGAAATCCTTTGAAGCCTGTGAAAAGAGGAACTACAATGTGAGAAGATGGCAATGTTTTTTCTTTCAGTTATTAAAGCTACATACTATACATAACTAGAAAAAACCAAAACTGTAAACACCCCGTACAACCTTGGGTAAATTTTCATGGCCTGGTTTTAGTTTCATATCTATGATGCATTACAACTTACTTCAACAGTTCAATGAAGACAGATGATCACTGGGCGTCCGATTTTCAAGTTCTAATAGGCCGAGGCAAGATCGTTGCTTTCGGAAAGAAGTCAGGACTTCTGATCCATTACTGGATTCAAATATTGCCTGTAAATTATATTTCAGTTATATTATTTCTATTGGTCAAGATGTGTACACACAAATCAGTCAAACTAACTTATGTTTTATATCCAAAATTTAAGCACTGGCCACTGATAAAACTAGTCCCAACAAACATACCTCGTTATGATTGCAGGGGGGCAAACAGCTCCGTGACATCCATCCAATGAAATCATCTTCTTACTTGAGTATAAAAGTGGAACAGCTTTCCATCCCAGTAAGCAACAACATATATTTGTTGCACACCGCACCAGCCCTGAAAACATGTCGTGTCTACTAAAGGGGGTATGATATAGTGCAGTAAAACTGGAAATTTTGTTTTCCTTTCTATTACCGAATACTAGTGCCACTGAGTAAGGGTGTTCAATAAAAATATAAATGTCCCCAAGTCCCCTAACACTGGCCTAATTTATAAGAAATGTCTACTTATCTCTAGAATCAAGATTTCAAATGTAACCCATCATACCTTTTCCAATTTTTGAAAAGCGACTTGTGAAACTCTACACCTGTTCGCAACTGGGAATTATTTTTGGTAGTAGTTTGTGAAGAACTTTGAAGGATTTTCATCCTCCATAAAAAGTGTAAGTTCTTGTTCCAATATTGAATAAGCATCTGCGAATGCCTGTGTTGAAGCAGTCATTAAAACAGTAAGAACAATAATAAACGAAAATCTAAAACATATTGTAAGGAGAAATCTGGTCGGAGGTGATGACCTTAATGCACTGATGTATCCGGAAACAATTTCGCCCCACATTATTTGTGGGGGAGAGGGGATCATCAATGTGAATGGGATCAATGCTACTACAATGAAAGTATATCAAAAATTAAGGTTGAATCCCACAAAAAAAGGATGTATGCTAATATATTAGAAAACACATTAACAGTTGCTAGTACCCATATCCTCTTTCTCTTTTCATATAAATGCCAGTGCCTTGAACAGAAACTCGCATTTGCCTTGGATCAAACACATTCCTGATTTAAAAATGGAAAAAAGAGTATCACATGAAAAAACAAGGTTAACAAATAAGAAAAGACAACAAATACCTGGCGAATTAAAGATTGGTGATGTCTTACCCAAAGAAATAAAGAAAATCCATCAAAAGCTTTCCAAAATTCTGCAATTGCACGCCAATATTTGTTAGATTACATGTATGTTTACAACTAGCTGTAACACAAGATGATATTCACTAGATTGTTAGTCCTATTCAGTCTAACAGTATGCAACAATTAGATTAGACAACAGATAACCAGTTTGACTTTGGTAGTTAACATTTTTTTATAAACCAATACTCAACTTCTACAAGATGATATTCACTAGATTGTTAGTCCTTTTTACTACAGGCTGATACCTCAAGTTATTCGAATCGAAATGAAACCTGTGTGGAAAACATACACAGCTAGACAGAAATATTGAACTTTTAGCAGTGGCATAACCTCCTGAGTGAAAACCGGTCACGAAATTCGTCGCAAATGCAAAATAAATCGTGCTGAAGGTAAAACATATAGAGGGTATGTCTTGCGTGTACTGCTCAACAAGTCATATGCTCTCTAACCCAACTAAAGAAGTTTAATATCTAGATAGAATAATGTTATTTCACAAGCACTGAAATAGCATGACATAAACACCAATAGCACCCAAATGCATGAGCAGAAAAACAGCTTTAGTGCTGATATAAAGCATAACTGGAACTTTAGGAGACTTGCTCGCAAAGAGTTGTGCGCATACGTAAAAAATATCTCAATCAGCTATTAGCTCGAACGCGACCAAAAATTTATAGTTTTACAATAACAGGACTTGGTTAAACATCCAGACTTTCTGTTCACTTTTTAAGTATTCAACTAACTACAAAGCAGATTGAGCAGAAAGGGAGGAAAATTACCTGATTAATGGGCTGCCCAAGATGGTGTTCATGCTGAAGGAAACGAGTAATAATAATGACCTACAAGTTACTAGAACCAGATTAGAATAGGTGCGACAAGAATGCTCCTACATATTTACCTACAGATAAAATCCTTCAAAACAAGTTCATATTTACGACAGCACATCCTTGTGCTGTACCACATACATTAACTCCAACACTTCTGATCAGAGCAGGATTCAATCGTACTATAATGAACAGACCCTTCACAAACAGATTTGCCTTATAAAAAAGGAATTAAGTAAAGATGTTACCAGACAATATGAACTCAAGCCACCAGAGTAAGACTGGTCCAGGCTCCGATCTGCAAGAAATTGTTTTAATACCAAGGCAAGGGGTGTAGCTGCTGGAAAATGTTCAGTAAGCTGCTTAACCTGCATAACAATCCTAAACTGAGAAAATGCATAATTGCGAAGAAAAATTCATTGTAAACATCAACATATTGGCAGGTGCAATTTTTGTTTAAAAGCAAAGGTGTAATAAATTCAAATGTGAAAGTTATGATAGTGTTATATGAGCTTATATAGCCTAGGAATGTGTTTTTCACGACTTAATATGTCACCAACTCTACGAGTGACACCATAATAACCATGCTCTAAGTATATGCAATTATTAAAAACTTATGTCCTGTACAGTTACCAGATCAGTAGTTTGGAGTCCTGTATGTGATGGTGATTTGAAACTTATGTCCAGCCGAACTGATTCTGAATCCTTGTGAATATCTGAACAACTGTGTGCGCTACCAACCACTGCAGACTTTTCTGAACAGACAGACTCTGAGGTGAGAACATTCTCTGGTTCAGCAGTTATATCAGATGAATCTGATTTAAGTGTCCGTCCATCCGAAGTAAGAGAAGCCACAGAATCATGGGGAACGTCAACCACGAGCATAATGATGGGTATCTGAAAATAAGACTTCAGTAACATCCAACAAGCAGAAGTGAAAATAAGACAATTAATGAGCAACAAACTTAATTGTATGAGACTTACTGCTGTATTTTCAACAGTCTTTAAAGAATCATTCTTCACCCACTCTTGATTGGCAAGGTATCTAGCGGCATGCTGAGAATAATAAATATACACAGTAAGATGTTATCAAAGGTAGGGTATATCCTTGTTCAGTCAATCTGAACCTTAATGTTTGACATTGCATAAATAACTACAAGAAGCAGCACTGTCACTAACAACAAATGTTTGAAATCAATGTGAACTTTCTAATACCTGAAGACAAGTTTCTTTGATACCATTTCGTCCTTCTAGAATCCCAGCTTCTTTAATAGGTTCCTACATTGAGTTAAATTGTAATTTCTCTTTGAGTTTTATCCATGTTGCATATGAGGAGCATGGGTGAATCACATAGGAGCAACATTACATTGCACTGGCTTTTTGTTTTCATTTTTGAAACAAAAAGATTGTGAGTGAAATGTTGCAATCATTATTTCTTTCAGATATATAGGAAATCACTATGAGTCGATGGCTAAATACACAAGGATATAACTCTTACCAGATTTCTCACTGGAGGGAGAGAGACAACAAGGTCAACATCACTAGACGGAAGGGACAAACCAGTGACATTTGAACCAAATACATTTGTTCTCGATCGGGGCCACAATACTTGCAGAGAACGTCTTACACGCTTGACAGCCCAATTGATATAAGGTTTCCTAATCATATTCTTCAACGCTACCTACGAACCAATTTTATATTAGGACAAGCCAATTGCCTTCAAGTACAAGATTATCAAAATGCTAATAGTGATGGCTGGAGGGTATCATTATTGCCAATGATAAAGCAAAAAAATATCAAAAAGAAGACCGAATATACATATATGTACCTTCTGACAGAAAGATTCAATTTCATCTTGCAGAAGATTATACATCACATCGAGGGATGCCTTGTGATTGCTAGTATTCAGTCTCTCAGGTGGTTGCAACGGAAATGCAACATCAGGCTGTACTTAAGAAAAAAAGGTTGCATCAATATTCTGAGAGCATGTTTAATAATGCTTGACTGGAAATGTACTCACATGCTCTTTTTCACAAGCTAGTTGAGAAATTGGAATCAAGCGATCTTGGAGCAATGTTCCAGATATCGGCTGTACCATTGTACAAGCAGCAATATTACTATTCCTCCAAGGCCATACAACTTCTTGCCCATCCATGCATATATATGTGTCGTCAACATTTATGACATCAGAGTAGATACTTCTGAAGCTCCAATTCCTTGGGCTGGAGCTCCCGGATCTAACGCTAGGAAATCCTTTTTGCCTTCTGGAATCACTCGCAGTAGATGGTGGAGGTGGACGCGGCGCTCGTGACACGCAAAGTACCATAGGTGATGGTGGCCGTGTAATTTGAGGTGGATCCCGAGAAACAGATGAGGCTTTATAATCAAGACCATGTAAATCTGACCTAGACCTTTCTCTTGATGTACTTGGAATTATGATTGATGGTAATATAGGATATTGGAGTACCTCTGCATTATTTCCTTCATTGTCATTAGGCATACGAACTGAAGATTCAGAGTCGTTGTCCTGCCCATTTTCATCTGATGTTGGGGAAGAATGTATTACCTTCCCCGTTTTATCTTTGCCTTGTAAAACATAGCCAATAGTCTGTGGCCCAGTTCCCAAGGGGTCAAACGGAGAGCAAAATGAAGTGGCAGTTGGCGAGGTCAACCCATTTGTACTAAATGAAGAAGAAAATGCAACCATGTCGTCAACATCCTGTCTCAACTCCGCTTCATGCCAAGCCCATGAACTATCATCTGAGCTAAGGGATGGGGGTCTCGAAACTCCTCCCCCAGTATAATCAGAAGGGTTCCAGTACATCACACCACCTCCAAAGTATTGATTGTAGTCATATGCAGGGACTGCATGCATCTTAAGCTCTTCTTCTGTTATCCAAAGGCTGTCACATTCATTAGCTACTTCTTGATTGGACGTCAAGTCAGATAGCTCTATAGTATACTTCCTTTTATCTTCAAGGGATGTAGGTTTAATTGGCAAATGTTGGCTGGTAAAAGCACGATGAAAAGACTGGCGTCGAGAAATAAATCCAGAATCATAACTGCAAGCCACTGACGGGGCCAACCTGCTGAAACCTCTTACCACAGGGGGCCAATCTATGCTCATGGGCACTGGGCGAGGAAAGACACGATTGCGTCCATTTTGGATGGAAAGATTTCTGGCTTGGTGCATAGGCGGTACAAATGATCTATGGAAATGAGTATGCCAATTGTGACCTACATCCAGATGCAATCTATCAGTGGCAGCTGGAAGATATGAATTAGCCACTGATGTTTGAACGTGAGATACACTAGGCCACTCATAAGAAATAGATCCTGAGGTAGTAGGCCCGGAATCAGAAAAGTTTCCACGCTCCTGCTGCTTACGAATCATTTCCTCCCTTGAACCAACAATTTCACAACCTGGTCTTGTCTTACTTTCCTCGGGCTTATGGAAGCTTGAATTTCCATTACTGATTTTACAGGCAAACTCGGGTAAAGATGCTTTTCGTGGTAAATCAATATGATTTGTGATACATTGCGGTTGTGGAACACTAGAATATTCAAAAGGACCTTCAACTACTATGTCGGCAGATCGCTGAGAGTTAATGGAAAGAGAAGAGTTTCCTGCAATGTTTTCCATCATTTTACCTACATTCGTCACTGTATGGCAGCTAAAACTTGAATTGGCCTTGGCGCCAACAACTGAATCTCCATTCAGAACAACTGAACTATTGGAAAGTCTTTTAGTTTCACTGGCTACTTTTTGAGGAATAGTTTTAGGTGAAGACGCTTTCTTGGACACTAAGTTATGTCCCATTTCCGTCGAATCACTTACACTGACTTTTTTATTCTTTTTCCTTTCTTTTCTACTTTTACTTGAACCACTTTTAACTTTTCCACTACCTGATTTACTGAGAGAATCAACGGTGTAATCCTGCCAATTGCGCGGATTTAAAATAATAAGCGCCATATTCAGCTACTCAAGATCAGCAAACAGTTAGCCTTCTATGAGAAGTCGCACCTGATGGTTAGTAGTCGGACTCTGGGATTCTCCCTGGTTATTGCTATTTGAACGTAATGATCTAGTTTCATCACCCTGAAAAAGTTATACAAAGCATTAAATCACCCCTAGATATTGCATCATTACAGAGAAATAAGCTGGGATAATACTTGCCTTGACGATACACGATTCAAGTTTACATTCATCACCTTGTAACTCGGACACAAGATCTTGCCTTTTCACATCTCGAGGTCTCCCCTTTTTTCTACGATTTCCAGAAATAGTTTTAGCTTTGCATTTAGTAGGACAGATATCTGTACTCCCTTCATCTAACAACTCCAATCTAGTGGACTGAAGAGAGATAGCCATCAGCAGTCCTCTAATTTTCCTGAATATACTATCACAACTAGAATTTACAGAATCAAACTTGCTAAAGTATAGTTTCTCTTTATCAGAATCACAGCATCTGCTGACAGTGAAAATATCTTGCAGCAACAACAGACCTTTAACAATGACTTCGAAAGAGTTACTTCGAGAAGATTGTTCGGAGGGCGAGAAGAAGCTGAATTCTGAGACTGGAACGACAGAGCTAGGTGTTTGGCATTGCTTCATACACTTGTATGTCTTCTTATTGCCTCGGATGGAAAGTTTTGACGATTTCTCCAGTTCAATTTTTTCACCAGTTGTCACCTCCATGATCTGAACACTTAGGATGATCAAAACTTAGACTGCATTTAATTTAGCTTCCGACCAAGAAACAATAATAAATTGATGGTAACGATACCAATGTCTTTTTAACCCTCAATTTTCCAACTATACTTAAAACTTCAAAGTATCAAGCATATTCGTGATCAACAATTCAACGGAAGTTGTTTTATAGCCGAAACAAATATTAAAGCATGCTGTATATGTATTCTGCTACCTCCTGAGCTCATATATTAACCTCACAAACTGATTGTACAGTCATAATTAACTCATTTCAACATTTCCAGTAATGACAGCCTTCACCAGGAATCCAAACAATCAAGCAGCTGGATACCAAGCTAATTCACACTAAACAATATCAACACAAATAGTACATTGGCAAATTGAAACTATAAAAAGATTGCAATGTGAGTACCAGAGCTTTAGCATTTTTCCCCAAAATCGCACTCATCATATCTTTTCTAACACCATTATTCAGCCTTTCCCACCAATCAACAAACCCCTTCTTTCTCCAATATGCATTTGCAGACACTCCAACGACATCCACCTTCTCCTTCAACTTAATCCCTCTCCTCTTCCCTCCATTATTCCCAACCACGCTAACCTCAAACTCACCTCCATCTTATTCACCACAAATGCCTCAATCCCATAATACCCTTTCCCTTTCAACCAACTCAACTCCACCCAATCACCACCCAAACCTCCTTCCTCCGCATTCAAAAATTCCCCATCCGAAACCTTATCCATCACCTCCACAAACCTCTCCACATCCTCCACCATCTCCTCTCTAAACGTCACCGTATCTAATCTCTTCGCAGAACACGAACATTCCTCCACCTTCTCCCCTTCCCTACTCTCAAACAACCTCGTCCCTTCCCAAATCACTCTCTCCGCTTCATCTCTCTCCCTCACCCTCCCCAAAAGCCCCTCAACCTTCCTGTAACACAAACTCGGCAACCGATCTTCCTCCGATGGCAGATCGGGTAGCAGGATGAAGGAACCGGCACCTCGTTTGTGCAAATGGTTTAGCATTTTGATGAGGATTTGAACGAAGGAATGATCTACAGTTGTCAAAGCAGCGAGACGGTGGTGGACGGAGAGAGAAGAGAACCATTTCAAAATGGAGGATCTAGGGCTTGGAAGAGAATTGTTGTGAGATTTAGATGAGGGAATTGATGAGTGATAGAGGGAGATGTGTGCTGTTAGGGTGTCGATGATTTGCTTTGAATTCATCGAAGACGGCGATGAGAGAGAAAGTCACGGCGGTGGCTGATCGGCGATTTTTTGCACTCTTCTGAAATTCTCTTTTTTTTAAAATTTATTATATGTTTACTGAGAAATGCTGGAAACAAACAGTCAGTTTGTACCGAGTGTCTATAATACTACACGTGTCCTCTATTGCATTGAGTAAATCCAAATGCACCGACTACCGAGAGTCTATAATGCACGTGTCCTATAAACAGAAATGTTCGAGGGCATATTGGTCAATTAAATTTTGTCACCCCTATTTTATTTTCTTCATCGACCAAAAAGACATGGCATTTGACCATAAACGCCGTCGTTTCATATAAAACGGCAATATCGACAAGAAGTCTCGCAGTGCGACCAAACGTTACACGAAAGGCAAGAAAAGAAGAAGATGAAACCAGTGCACCAAATGAGAACGCCAAATGCATTTACCCGATCCAAATCACTCAAAGTCAAATCATTCCATCAATCAGTTCAATTCCCCAAAACCAGACACAACAACATCTCCAAATTCCAGACCTTTTCACCATAAATGCACCCCATTTAACATCCGCCGCTGCCAACCCCAACTCTAGCACCGCGAAGCCGCCGCCTTTCGTCAACCCCACTTCGAACAACACCCTCTTTCGGAAGAATCAGCTCGATACACTCCCTAATTTTTCACTATCCGAAATCCTAACCCTAGACCACACCGCTGCTATCTCCGACCAAGTCCACCTCAACTCTTCTCATTCTTATCACGTGACCATCACGTGTCGATTTCGTTAGTATGGAAGCGGTGGTTGATCATCGCTGGTCGGTTGGTACAATCCGTGATATTGTTGAATTGGGATTTTCTTGATTCAGGTCGGGTCGTTTCTAGATTCCCTAATTTGACCGACGTTGACCTTGTTTCAGCTTGTGTAAAGTCTACTAGGAATTCAGGCATTGTAGTGAGTCACAAGATGATGCCTTTTTATTTAGATGTTATATGTTTACCTGATGAAATTGTAGAATGTGAGTACTTGTTGCCATGAAGCGTAGTAAATGAAAATGTAGAAAGTGACTCTTGGTAAGTATATGCTTTTGTGGTTTCCTTTCGCTCATTTTTCTACAGAATTACTTGAACTTAGCAGACTAGCGAAAGGAAATGCTTTGAACAGAATTTGCGCTAGTATGTCACCCAGGTAATCCGTATTTGCCAGCCCAGGCCGGGTTGGATGCCAGGTAACTGATGATGCACTTATATGTTCTCTAGTCTTATTGCATAGTCACGAAGATTTGCAAAAATGAAATGATCCCGCAACTCTATTTTGTTATACGTATCAATATCATACTATTGTAGCATTTCATATTTGCAGACAGGAGCATGTTTTTGGAATTTGCTGATTCCATTTTTATATAAACTCGTCTCCTTTGAGTTTAGAAAAACTATATATTATAAAACATGTTAGTGTCTGTTTCAAGTCAGATTATTTGATATAATATGCATGAATTTGTTTGCTTCACCGAGCTTTTTTCATTCAAACCCTTTTCTAGAGCTCGTGCCTCGTAGATCTGAATTAATTTCTTCGCCCAGCGTCTGTCGCTGATTTCAGTTCGTCCTCTAAGGTCAGATCAAATGTTCATATCTCCTTTAAACCCTAATTTCACTTTCTTAGACTGTTCTCCTGATCACCATCTGCTAACATTGAATTGATTAAAGTTTTAATTTTAATGGTTCATGTGGAGAATTGACCCCTGCCCAGATTGTGAATTATATTGGATTTCATCCTCGTGTCGTTCTTTGTTTGATTTTCTATGCTACGTTGGTTCAGATTGGAAATTGTTGACTTCATGAATTTTTTTATTTATTTTTGAATGATTTAGTTCTCTATATTTATGCTGTTGAATTGTAACATCTCAAGTCATTTCTTAAGTAACTAAAGTGTTGAATTTTGTTGTGAGGGTATGAATTTGGATTTGATTCATTGATAGTCCTTTTTTGTGTGTCAAGGCTATACTGTAATGATGCAATGGATTTATGAGGTTGTCGGATTTTTTTTGTAGTTGAATGGGTTGAACAATGAACCTGTTAGTTTTTATGTAAGAGCACTGTTGGAAGTTGTACATGTATCATCATATCATCGGATCAGCGAAATTTGTCTACTTTTTTCAAGATCAGCATTTAATACTTTTGGATATGCTACAGCCTACAGATGGTTTCAAGCCCCCAAGATCTGCCAAGGGGAACTGCGCCAGTCTGCGCAGGAGTAGAACCACGCCACGAGTAGTGGAACAGCAGCTGAAGGAGCAGGAAGCGGAACAATGCTTCAGTTCTACACTGACACTGCTCCAGGAGTTAAAATCTCTCCCAACGTCGTACTAATCATGAGCATTGGCTTCATTGCTTCTGTTGTTGTGGCAAGCTTTACTTAGAGGACTAGAGATGCTATTGACCTTACTGAATATCCTGTGGCCATGCGGTAAGCATATAATTAACAACTCTTTGTTTATCCAAATACCATGACTTTGATATCAAATGGAACCATCCTTCTCTCAAAGAGCAGTAATTGAAGAGAAGATATCAAATGGAACCCTGCATTAGCAACCCTTATATTTTACCAGCTAGCTATGTAATCTTACTCTAGCTCGAGTTATCTGAATACATTTTGATGGTTTCAAGGGTATTGCCTAAAGAGATGGAACTTCACTATGACCAATAATGAGCCTCAATCAGCATTCTCGTGGGCCGTGGCATCTTGCTTTATTCCATAAGAGGTCATGTGTTTCACAAGTTCCATTGGTGGATGCTACACCAGATAATTCAAAACTGAAGTTTGATTGACAAAGACGCATTCCTAAGCTGTTCTTCTTTTTAAGATGGTTCAACTTCAACACAGCTTGGACCTCAGCCTTTCTAGGTCCCTTAGTCTAATATCATAGATCCCCACATTAGATTCTCATCCATCTTTGTCTTCATTTATATTCCCATGTTCCTCGTTTCATATGAATTACTTTTTATTCTAACAACCTCCATGCTTTTGCTAATAGGAATCTTCTCCTTCCAATAAAACTGGTGATTCAAGGGTAATTCAAGGACAAGGGTTCTGCGGGGTAGGATAGAGGGGAATAAATTAATTGACTTGAGAATGGAGATTGTCCATTCCTTGACCAATTTTTTTAAAAAAAAGAGTAATTTGATAAGTTTGTTAAAAATATTCTTGAGGCAGGAATTTCTACCAAATCTTAAGGACAAAAGCGTCAAACTAGCGTTCAGTACACATCAAACGTCGATGCTTACAGCAAAACTCTAATCTCGGTATCTGTTAAAGCACATGTATGCGAGCTCATTTACTCGACCAAGTACCAAGTCTTTCATTTTCATATGAAACCTTTACTATGGCCCTTTAGATTAAAGATCACACTGATGATCAGTTTACATGTTCTTCTATTTTGTCCTTATTGTAGTTGTTCCTCAATTGGAGTAAAGTCATGCTTGGAAAAGGAATGGAAGAGAGAATGTACTTTGGAAATGAATAGAGAGAACAATAGCAACATGACCCCAATCTTTATTCTCTTGCATTACACCAAGGTTAGATTCCATCACTCCTTTCATCTTTTCATAAAATTCTATAAATACATTACTATTACTTGCTACCTACTTGCTAAGTAGAATGTGTGACACAGTTCTAGCTCTTCATCTTTAACATTGTGCATAGTAGCCATATAGGACTATAAGGTGCACAATTTGAAGTGGATACAAAGAGATTGTATAATGTGGATCTATTCTTTTTGGTGTAATAGTGAATGTGTTCATTGCATTTATCAATGTATCAGAAGGTGCCAACATATTAATGAGACATGTGAGTTGTGATTCACGAATCCATCAAAATAGATATATCCAAAAGTACAATCTCTAGATATAAATTCATGGTCCATAAGCAATCATTGAATATCGTGGGGTTAGCATTACATTATAAAAACAAGAGTACACAACTTTTTCTTAAATTGGGGTGACATTAGTGTTGATGGACTTGTGGTCTCAATTAAAATGGATGATCAAGATTTGAGCACCAAATAAAACAAGCGGTTGAGATATTTTAATGATTTATTCACAAAATTATAATTGTTCAAACTTCCAACTAATTATTAATGAGAAAATGTCCCAACTAATCCCTAATCATCTTGTTGGAATTCTTAGTAGAACTCGTGATTAATTAAATTTAGTTTTCCGTCTTGTTACCCACGATGATGTTTGAAAATTTGTTGAGAATAAGTACCACGTTGCTACAGTTTATATATTTTAATATTTCAAAGATTTGTTTTGTAACCAATTCTTGATTTTTTGGATTTTATTTTTGGTCGTGTGGACAATGTTTTTCCTTTTTCTTTATGACACGTTAATGATTAGAATTATTAAAGTATGTAAAGGTCACTAATCACCTGTAGTATTTTAATCCTTTACTTATTCTGCCTTTTATTTTTTTATGAAATTTCTTGTGCTTGATTTTTCATGTCCCCTAGCTTGTATACTTTTCTTATGACACTTTATTTTGTCTTAACCAAAGTCAATTAAGTCGAGATTGTCACAATTTAATTGAGGGATGATTATGTCAAAAATAATTGATAGAATGATGAAATTAAAATTGAGCAATTTAGATCATATTTTTCGGTATAAAAAACTCAATTTAATATTGCCTGAGTGGATTGAAAGAACAAAGCGAAACTGAATTGATGTAAAAGTTGCCTATAACGACATCATGTTACAACAAATGATCATTACAACACGCATGAAACTATTATAACCTTCTGTGTGAGGTGGAATCAGATCCGATGCTGCATACAACAGTTTAAAGCGAATTTAAAATTACATAATTTAGGTCTAAATGATATGGTTTTGGTTTAAATTATGTTATTTTATACAGGATTCATTGATATTTTAAATTAAATTTTAAATTAAACTACATATGTTTATGAATAAAATAAGCATTTTTGGTACTTATTTATCAACAGTGGAAATGCTGAAATGCAGACCCAATTAACCAAAGCTGTTTGTAATTAGTGTCTCAACTCTTGATTATAAGATCAATAATTAACATGGTTGGTACATTGTCCCTTTTTGGCCACAGCCACAGGTGCGCATTTTATAAAGCTTAATAATTAATCACGTTGTAATCCAACATCTAAATATCTATAAGGTAATTATTATATTCCCATAAAATCGGGTCCTCGATTCTGAATGCGTCACTCTCTGATTCACCCAGCTGCCAAGCCGAGCCATAATGCAAGCTCCTCAAACCTCCAGCCGCTACATCATTCTCAAAAAGATCCGGAAGATCGAAAAACACGTCCATTGACGGCGTCGACATGTCAAGCTGATCAAAATGTTCATATTGGGTCATTGAGTTGGATGACTCGAGTAAGTTTTCGGTTGATGAAGCCGAGCTGTTGGAGTACTCAGCTCGGCTTGTGTCACTTGTGTCGAAAGTTGTTAGAGCTGCTGCTTCGGCCGCTGCAATTGTATGTCCTTAGGACATACACTAGCTGGCCGAGGTAATTGATCAGCTAAATGCGGAAAATTGAGAACTGTGGACTTGCCTTTGATTGCCAAAGCTGCGACATCGTGTGCTCTAGCAGCCATTTCGGCCGTTGGGAATGTTCCAAGCCAAATTCTTGACTTTTTCTTAGGTTCCCGAATTTCGGACACCCATTTTCCCCAAGCACGTTTCCTCACGCCCCGGTATACCGAATGCTTCCGATCCTCCGTACTACGTTGTTGTTTCGGAGTTTTAGTTTCTGTAACCATTTTATTGTTCTTCAATATTCCGATGGCGCGATACAATCGGATGAAGACGACGATTAAGATGAATGTTGTGATATGATCAGAAACTTCATTGAGGTGACTTAGAGAAAATTCAAGAAGAAGAAGATGTAGGGGAAGAAGAATGTGAGTTTGGAATGTATGTCTAGGAAATGGAATGAGATTTTTGTATTTATATATGAGATGAGATTGATTAGATTGGTAATGAAAGGGGTTTAGATTTAATAATCTTATTAATATGGGGTTATTGGTAATTATATGAAAATGAAGGACCATGGACATTTAATATTTATAAAAGGACATAGTGGAAAATAAGTATAATGTGTCAAACTTCAAAGTGTTCAGTATTGATTTCCAATATTTTTGTTTTCATCAAAATTGATAAATTGTGTTTGTAAATGGGATAATAATTTGTCTCTATTTTTAGAATGTAATATGGTTATATTAAGTAATTTTATTGAAACATGAGAGCAATGAATTATCACTTAATAAGTTTTTATACATTTTTTTATATTTGAGGATACATTATATGGAAATTGGAAAATGGCATATGAGTTTTCAATGTTTACATCTTGTTTGGCTCTATGTTATTGGCTATTCTGACAAGCAAGGAAACCCTAACTACTAAAAATTGTATTTAATTAAAGTCAAGGATGAGATCAGAAAGGATAATATATTGGTCATTTATAGGGATGAGATTAGAAAGGAATTTTTTTGTAAGACAAAATGACATAATTTCAATTGTTGATTTGATTAATCCGACAGTCGAGTTTTAAAATTGATTATTATTTTAATTGGATGGTTGGATTTAGTGTGGATGGATTCGACAGTTATTTGAAGTTTAATCTCGTTAGTTAGATTATTATTAATCAACGATTGAGATTGTGTCTAACTGTCTTACAAATATTTATTCATCTTCTTGAACTTTTCCTGTAACCTCTAAATACTTGGCATATGGGGATAATTTAAAACTTATATTATGTGATGATGTGAAGATTATATCGAAAAATCGTTAATCTTAATAAGTGTTTTTTATTTATTAGACGTGTTTAGCTTGTAGGGTTTCAATTCCACGCGTGTTTTAAAATATTAAATGAATAAGAATCTGAATCTTAACATCTTAACAAACAACAATAATGAGATCATACTCATTGACTAATTGTGTATTAAATAATAATTGTTTGCTTATATATTCTAAATTCCATTTCGTCCAAATCGAACCTTTCATAAAATGATATGAACAACTCGTGTGTTTGGCCATCATTGCAGCCAGTACATTTACATATTAATTATGTTGTACGTACAAGCTCCAACACTCATCGATCGATTAAACTACATTAGGTCACACATTAAAGCTACCACGTTTTGGCTATATGTTATAAGTTGCATGTTTCAATGGGTGAGTATGTTTCTTAAATATCACGATGCATTAGGCATTTAGGCGGCCAATCAATGTCTTGTTGGAGCTTAAAAAAGATACCATGATGCAATCACATATTTGATATATGGGTATGGTTCCGGTACAAATCACATTTAAAATAAAAACTTAGAACCAATATAAACCACAAGATCAAACAATTCAATGAATGTGATTAATGACATTATTAATATGATAATTACTATCATCAATCAATATGAGGGGCACACTTGTCAATTCAATTTTTATAATTGATAATTAATGATTTTTTTAAAAGTGTATTAATATATTTTTATAAAAAAATGCATTACAATATTTTTGTAAAAGTGCATTAAAATATTTTTTAAAGTGCATTACAATATTTAAAAAATTGCATTACAATATTTTTTAAAAAGTGCATTAAAATATTTTTTAAAAAGTGTATTACAATGTCTGCATATAAAAAAATTATTACAATTTTTTAAATTTTGATGCATTTTTTAAATTTCTAGTAATGCACTTTTTATTAAAAAATTGATGCAAGTGATGGACTTTTTATATCCACTAATTTAAAATTATAAACTAAATTATATAAACTAAATTTTTTATGCAATTTAAAATAATCCATTTTTTAACTATATTGATCTGAAATGACAAGTGTTCCCTTTCATCACTAAAAATAATTAATATTTGATTAATGGAGTCATCAATCCAAACCATTTAATTCCTACATCTTAAGGCTCACATTAGTTCTAAGTTTTCATTTTAAAATAGGTTCTCATTTGAACCTTTCCCTTTGATAAATTGATGTGAATAATTAAAAGAAAGTCAGTTGACGAGTTTTTCCATATTGACTGGTTGTTAAATTTTGAATCATGACCCATGAGCATGCTTTTTATCTAACTAGAGATTAGTTCATTATATACTTAACAATTTTATCTAACAAGTCTTTTATAGCGAGTTCTTTAAAAAATATTATGTTCCTACTAATTCCTTCGGAATACAGAATACGTATTCGAAAGACATGATATCATAAAATCATATTAAAATACATGATCGTAAATTAAAACATGCATATTATGTAAGGCACGAACATAAGTATTTATTACGACGGTGAAATCACGTTAAGACATTGCATGTACAATGCAAATTCCCAAAAGTGCACCCAAT